>CAUYQV010015638.1:0-21858 GCA_963574575.1 Galagoides demidoff | reverse complement strand
ATGGCATCACAGCTCATAGCAACCTCCAACTCCTGGGCTCAAGCAAGTCTCCTGCCTCCACCTCCCAAGTAGCTGGGACCACAGGCGCCCACCACAATGCCCGGCCATTTTTTGGTTGCAGCCATCATTGTTGTTTGGCGGGCCCGGGCTGGGGACTCGAACCCGCCACCTTAGGTGTATGTGGCTGGTGCCTTAGCTGATTGAGCCACAGGCGCCGAGCCGAAATTAGAGCATTTTTTACATAGGTATATTTTAGACAAGCAAGAGATGGTTATCCAATATACAATACAATAGATAGGACATAAAAATATGTTATTTCATGAAGAAATTAGACTCGAAAACTGGGTAAGGAGAGATTCATGACAGCAAAGAGTCATTTTTTCAGCTTGTTAACTGTCACATTTAAATAATCATGTGACTTTGACTCCCACCCAATTATGAATGATATTTCTTGTATTTTGCCTGTTTTTAGCTTCTTCTATATGGGGGAAAAGTATATGTGACTATATGAACATTTTAACTTTTTCACCAAAATATTTAATGTGATATGATTCAAATACAAAAGAACAATAGTTATAATTTGGTAAAAAAAAAACCCTTTATTTATATATGATTCTTAAAGAATACAATAAAATATCTACAAAATAAGGAATTCAAAATGAAAAATGCTAGATTCAGTGATATTTTAAATTATAATTCATAGGTTTCATTCATGTATTCATTCAACCAACATTTCCTGAATATTTCTAGTGTATGCATTTATGCTACAATAGGTGCTATGGGCATGAGCTCTTCTCTTAAGGTAAGCCCAAGAGGTACAAATGTACATAAATAAATAAAAATGTGTTGTCATGAACATAATAATAGAAGTTTGTGCCAATTACAGTGGTAGCACCTAGCAGAGAGTACTGTAATTAATTTGACAAAGGGACCAGTTGTTAGGGCAAGCTTCAGACAAGAGGTATTAGATCTGCAAAGAGTGGGCATCTTAGACTACATAAAAAGCACTGGGAAAGGCACAAAATCCTGAAACCTGGCTCCAAGAGGCCTACTACAAGTATAATTATTTCTGAAGCATAATGATAAGAATGAGGGGGCACGAGAAGATGAGACTGGAAATGTGGTTTTATACCATAGATAATCTACAAAGGGATGTATGCAGTCATATTTAATGATTTGTATTTGGATAGGATCATTCTGGCAATTTTATAGAAAGGGAATCAATGAGAATAAGGGAATTAAGAAGCTATTTCAATTTTACAGGAAAGTGATAAAGAAGGCCCAACCCCAAATACTGGCACTCTAGGTTGTAAGAAAACAGTAGAGTCCTACCCAGGGGAAAAGGATATTTGCATATTTTGAGTCAGACAAAAGGTTAATAACTAGGACTACAAACTACTCAAATTAAGCAACATATAAAGAGCCAACAATCCTTTATACCATTGGGCAAGAGAGAAGAATAGAACCTTCTCTAAAGAAGAAGGACAAATGGTTAACAAACACGAAAAAAATGCTCATCGTCTCTAATTATTAGAGAAATGCAAATTAAAACCACCCTGAGATATCATCTAACCCCAGTGAGAAAGGCCCACATCACCAAGTCTCAAAATTGCAGATACTGGCATGGATGTGGAGAGAAGACTGCTGGTGGGGCTGCAAACTAATACAACCTTTTTGGAAGGAAGTATGGAGAACCCTCAAAGAACTCAAACTAGACCTCCCATTTGATCCTGCAATCCCTTTAATGGGCATCTACCCAGAAGAAAAATAAAATCCTTTTATTATAAGGATACTTGTACTAGACTGTTTATTGCAGCTCAATTTACAATTGCCAAAATGTGGAAACAGCCTAAATACCCACCAACCCAGGAATGGATTAACAAGCTGTGGTATATGTATACCATACAATACTACTCAGCCAGTAAAAAAGGAGACTACTCATATTTTGTGTTATCCTGGATGTAAATGGAACACATTATTCTTAGCAAAGCATCATAAGAAAGGAGAAACAAGAATCCCATGTACTCAGTTCTGATATGAGGACAATTAATGACTTAGTACACAGTGGGGGTGGGGGATGGAGAAAGCAGAGAGAGGGAAGGAGGGAGGAGGTGGGGGGAACACAGTGGGAGGTGGTACAACTTTTGGGGGCAGAATTCTATTATGGGAGGGTCTTTATCTGATACAAGCAATCATTGTAATCTGGTTCTTTATGCCCTCAATGATTCCCCAACAATTAAAAAAAAAAAAACAGAAAACAGTAGATTCTGGAGACCTTTAAATGTCAAAATTGGCAGTCCCTAATGCCTGAAACAGGTTTTGTGAAAGAAGCCTTGAACTTGAGGGGGGATAATCAAAGATACCACCCAGCTTTCTGGCTGAGTGACAGTGAACAGCTGTTGTGACATTAAGGAAGTACAGTGTAAAGGAAGAAAGTCCTATTGTAAAATTAGGGAAACAAAGTATATTTAAACTTGTCATAGAGTTGCACCATGAGACATCAAATTAGAGTTGTTGTAATGCAGTGGAATCTAGAGAAGGGATTTAGGTTGTTTGTTTGAGAAACCTACAAATATAGTACAGGAGATTCTCATTAGAAGGTCTGAGGAATAAGTAGGTACCATCAGCTAAAATGTCATCATAATGTATGTCAGTATGTAAAATGGAAAGGGTCCATAATTCACAGATGCATTACATCTGAAACATAAATCTTTGTAGATTTGGTGGCAGTTAGGTAACCAGTTTAGAAACTCAGCAGTACATCCAGGTGTCCTAAGACAGTAGGAAGGGATAAGATCAAGGGTACAGATAGAGAAAACCTCTGTGAACAGGGATAGGCAAGAGTTGTTAATATATAAGGATGGGTTTGCTGCAGGGAATTTGTAGTTACAGAATAAAAGGAAGAACGGAAAAAAAAAGGATTTGCTTTCATATCTGATAGTTTCAAACAAGGTGCACTTAAAACAGTTACAGGAAGACAAAGGGATGAAGACAGAGTCAAGAGAGAAGCAACTGCTGTAGCCTAACAGTGTAGGGCCAAGGCAGGTCCGAATATAGATAGAAAGAGTATTTTGCTTTCCATAAATCTTAAACAACCCCCCATTTTTTGTTGTATTATCTCTACTTTGACAGAAAATACAATGTTGATATCATGTTCTTCTATTTATGACCCTGCCTGTTATTTTATCTTAGTTCTAAAATTAAAATATAAATTTCACACACTCAGTTCTTTTGCCAAATTTTTCCATTATTTCTTGGGTAAGGCTCCCAAGGAGTCTGGTAGATTGCTGAAAAGGGCATATGTGAAAGTACGTATTTTTTATTTTCTTCTACAGGGATATTAAATTAACTTGTTTTTTTATATCTCTCCTACTTCAACTATTTTCTCTCTGATTCATTTTACTATTCTGTACATCTTTTTTGTTGTCTTAGGGAGTCTTTCTTCTTTTGAATCCTTTTCCTTTGGGCCATTTATGTTTATTTCTGATATAATTTAACCTTTTCTTCTCTCTCTTTCATAAGTAAATTATCTTTTATATCATTGAAATCCATTTTATGTCCATTTATAGTTATAGCGTTTATAATTCTGATTCTAGGGGGTTTATATGTATTTTATAGTTAGTTAATGGAGTATATTTATTTTGGGTGATGTGTTCAATTTTCTTCATCTCTGTGGCTGTCTTCAGTCAAGGGGAGAATTTTTATCATAGGAAATGCATTGTTTCCAATTTTATTTACCATGGTAGTGTTATGTAGATGGTGGTAGTCTTCTTCTATTTCGGTCCATTTCATAGGCAATGTTTCTGGTTTAGGAATACCATCTTCTGTTCACACCTCTACACTGTCTTTTACGTACAGAGTAGGTGGAAGTAAGATGAGTTTGTTTCTCTCATTTCTTTTGGGATTCTTAATTTTTCCTCTCTTTTTTTTTATCATCCTATTAGAAACTAGTGCCCTTTCTTTATATATGTGCATCTACTTCATAATTCATGTTCTCCAAGGTTGCTACTTCCAATCACATACACTTTAAATCTCATCCACTCAATCAGTGCTGGGAATTATCAAGCAGAATTAACATAATATGAGAATTAACATATGAATTATCATAATACTACATAATACTAATTATCATAATACAAGAATTACCATACTTGTATTTGGTATTTAGACATTTAATGTTTGACTATCTTCTTGCAGGTGAAGTCTATAGAATTGCTTTTGCACTTACATACAAGTAGTTCGTGTGGTTTTCTTTTTCTTCAATTAATGTTGAAAGCATAAGTCCTGTATTCAAAATTTTATTTTCATCCTTATTTATATTGAGGAGGAGAAATGGGGAAGATTCAGAATCAGGTGGCCAGAAATGTTCCCCAACATTATCATACAATCCTGAAACTTAGAATTGACATATAACTTATAATTCATCAGGTTGCAAACTAGTTTATAGATGAAGAAGCAAGAGGTCAGAAAAATTACGTAAATAGGTCACGTCAAGTAAGTGGTACAGGTGGAATCTGATAAAATACAGTAGAACTTCCTTACCTCCTTACATTGGCCATCTCCTGAAGTTGACCTAATTTTTATAGGCCAGATGTAGGCCACACAGGCCTATCAATGGTGCAGGCTGCCCGCGTTCCTGACATTGACCACCTCTGTGTGTTGACCAGTCCCTTACAGTCCTGTAGGTGATCAACTTCAGTGGTTCAACTCCATTTGGTTTTCATACTCTGAGTCCCATTCTTTTCAAAATATGCTACGTTCCTTCTAGAGGTTAAATGCAAGTAAATAGTTTTAGCTTTTGTTATGATACTTAAAATCATAAATGATCAAGAACATAAGTTAGTAATAAAATAATGATGGAAATGTCTGCAGTGATTAGATTAATATGTTCAATACTTTTAACAATGAGTGAATAAGGCTACACTCAATAAACCTGAAATGTAGTTGCCTTAATTTATTTTATGTTGCTTATAAAAGAATGTCTGAGACGGAATACAATATGTAAAGAAAGTTTTGGAGTTGAGGATGTCCAAATGAAGATATTGGCAGATTTGGTGTCTGGCAGGCTTGATCTCCCCTTTCAAGAGGGTGAGTAGGACCCTGAATCCTCTAGAAGTGCTCTTTACATGGAAGAAGATGCGAAAACCAAGAAAAAGAGCCCAACCCAATAAAAACATTAAAACCCGCCCATGAAGGCAGAGTTCTCACAACCTAGTCCCCTTTAAAAGTCCCACCTCCCATCCCTTTAAGTTGGCAATTAAATTTTAACATAAGCTTTAGAAGAGGCAAACAATCCAACCACCACAGCAATCATTTACTTTCAAAGACTCAAGGAGTTATTTTTTAAAATTATTATGTACCTAAAATATGTCAAAAAATGAGAAGATAGATTGCTTTATATTTCAATAATATTTGCAATAATTCTAAAACTAAAAATGTTTTTTGTGTAGATTTATTACTAATAAAACTGTCTCCTTTACCATTTGTCTTTACTGTAGAACTCGCTTTTGGTAGATATTTAATTTAATTTTTTTAAACTTTTGATTCATTGTAGTGTTTAGTTGTTTATGAGAATAATATGTTTACTATATTATGCATTGATTTCTAGATTGTCACTATTATGTATTTTCTTTATATTAGTGAGATTGTCATCATCTATGGGAGTTTGAAAAATATCAATTATATGTACATAAAAACTATATACATATATATGTAAATATGTGTGTATATGTACACATTTTACAACTTTTATCAAGTTATATGATTCTTCAATAAATTGCAAGAAAAGATTATACTTTTTATATACAATTTCGCTTCTAGAGAAGGGACAAATTTTTTATTTACTCTGAAATAGCAAATGAGGATTATTAAAAGAAAACCAAAATAGCTAATTAAATGAAATTTTATTTAAAAGTATAATCTCTGAGGTGCAACTCATTTGAACTATTACCAATTATGTTGAGGGAAGATTATAGACAACGAATGCATAAAAGAGCTCATAAATATGATATCCAGCTCTTTCTTAATATGTTCATAGTATTCATAAAATTTACAATTTAATACCTGGCTTTTAATTGATGATAAAAGTTTAAAATTTATAATGTAATTATGTTTTAAACATCCCAGAAATGTGACTAATATCAAAGATTTCCATAGACCAGGAAAGTGGCCTTTATTGCCTGAACAATTTCCAAAAGGTATGCTTCAATTTCTGAAAGGAACGATGGTGGATTAGTTCACAAAGATAGGAGTGAAAATAGGTAAGAGGAGCCCTATATAGATCGTCTAAGTCTTAGAAAGGTTTCGATTTTACCCAGAAGTGGGAGATCGGAGATTGAAGTGGGAGATTGGAGGGTTTTAAGCAGAAGAGTGATTATGTATTTTATATTTTTCATAGATCACTGTGTCTAATGTGTTGAAAACACACCTTAAGAAAGCAAGCACAGAACCAGAGAGAGTACTGGGGGTCTAGATGTAAGATGATTGCAGGTTGGAACAGGTGGTAGCCATCCAAAGAGGCAAGAAACCTCTGTGGGAAGAGGTTTGGCGATAAAAATGAATGATGTTTTATATGTTAAGTTTGAGGTGCCTACTGATATCCAAGGAGGCATATAGAACAGTCATTTGGATATATGAGCCAATAAATTAGCATAGAGGTTGCCACAAATGATCTACTGTGTCTGCCACCGAGAAATCAAGAGAGATGAAGACTGAAAATTGACTATGGATTTAGCAGAATAGGAGAATGGATTGTTGAGTAGCTGGTGAAAGAGGAATTACAGACGATAAATACAAACATAGTGCAAAGGGTAAAAGCTGGAGAGTAAGATGGGGCAAAAGGAGGATTTTGTTTTTGTTTTTTGGTATAGGAGATATTCAGCAAATTCTCGTGCTGATGTGGAAGATCCAGTCCATGACAAAAAAAAAAAAAAACAGTGTTCCACAAACTGTGTGTGAGCAGTCCTCCAGGAGACAGGAGTCTGTGCCAGCATGTGAATCAATGCACCATTTCTAACACTGATGACTCCTCACTATGAAAAAAAAAACTCAGGTGAATTAGGCAGTATGTTTAAGGACATAGTTGCTTTCTATTCTGAAAAATGTCCTTATTTTGTAGTAGATTAGTAACAGACATATGGTACACTTTATATTTAGTCTCAACAAAGTAGCAGAAGGGAAAAAATTGGGGCAGCAATAAGAAAAGGGACAGATATAGGAAGAGAAAGCAGCTTTCTTCAGTTGCTATTCCTGAGAATCTGCAGGATTCTTTGTTAATTTTATCAGACTCTGCCCACACCCACGTTTACTCTGCTATTTGTTGCCTGCCAGGATTCTGACTGATTTATTTATCAAACTTTTATAAATGATTCCTGGGTGTCAAACTCGATAGCTATCATGTAACAAGTCTTTTCTAATTTATATTTACACAGATATATTCTACATATATATGTAAATGTGTAAATCATGTAAGTTTTGGCTGAAAGAAAGAAGGGCATGAACCAACTATGTGTCAAATCACTCGCAAAACTCTATCTAGATTCTCTTGGTTGCACATTAAAATCGCCTCAGGCACTTTTTAAAATACATCCCTTTCTTCAGAAAATCTGATTTTATAATTCTAAAATGGTTCTAAAGATTAATATTCTTAAGTTTCCCTAGGGTATTCTAATGTAAAGCCAGGCTTGGAAACTCCTTTATTGGGGTTCAGAGATATAATAGCCCTGCTCAGAGAATTCAAGGAATTAGCAATGTAGCTGAGGAAAAGAGCCTTATAAATAAATAGCTTCGCTGAATGGACATTAAACAGAAAGGTCACTTATGGGAATAATTTAAGGAGTAGGACGCTGGCCCCATATACTGGAGGAAGTGGGTTCAAACTCAGCCCAGGCCAAAATCTGCAAAAGTAAAAAAGAAAAAAAATTGATACATATGGCTGAAATCATGAGTAGATATGTAAGTGGAAAATTATATATGTGTAAAATATTTAGGCTTTTTCAAGGAAAACTATATAATGGGGTATTATTTAAAATAATAATAGACATGCAGTTGGTATGAAGCATGAATCTAGTGCTTTACGCTTATTAACTCATTTAAACTCTGGACAGTCCTGCTGGCATTCCTACTGGGGTATGGTAGGAATGGGGCAGTCATCTGGGGTTGGTATTATTACTAACCAGTATTAACAGGTGAGGAAACTGAGGCACATAACACTTGCACACGGCCACAAATTATTAAGTAGCCAAGCAAGGACTTAGACCCAAGCCACATGGTTTCAGTGGCCGTGTCCTGACCACCAGGGTTATTTCTCTCCGGGTAATTGTCGGTCCTTTTCTGACCTGACAGGTATCATCCCACATGTCAGTTCAGTTTCATTTCATTGAAATGGCCTTGCTGAGGTGGCGCCACACTGCCTTCGTGCACTTCTGCTGCCGAAATTCACCATTCTCTTTCTCTGCAAGTAGCCCAATGTCAGATTGTTATATAATTTTTAAAGTATCAGTGTCTTTTGCTCTAATTCCTTATGAGCATATGAGTAATTCGCTTCTCTACTTCCCTCTTTCATTCTGTCTTCCTGCATAGCTTCATACTCTCTACTTTCCCCCACACAAATTTATCTCCTTACTTTATTTTTACTCCAGGAAATCCTGAAGTTTACAATAGAGAGCAAATTAGCAGCGATCACACTCCTATTTATTGTACATCCCTGCAAGCTAGACCCTGATTAACTGTTATGCCTGACCTCCCTCTGTCTCCACCAAAGGCTTGGAAGCTAAGGCATTATTTACATTTTGCAGTTGTTTTAGAAATTCGCTATCTTGCTTAAGATTGCAAATCTAGTAAGTGGGTGAGCTGGGATTTCAACCCCCCAGTTCTAATTCCAGAGTTCTTAATGACCGCACTTTGCTGTGCCATTAGAAAGACTGATCTCCGAAGTGAGAACATAAGTTCTATCTCCCTGGTGCTGCTGGTCCTTTTGCATTAAATTGTCCCCTGGCCATAGCAAAGTGGCCAATTATCAAAGGAAATCAGCATTTCCACCCCTGGGGCCATGAAGAACAGCAGAAACACTTTCTCAGGTTTTCCTTTTGTCTACTGTGTTATAGTTATATCACTATTAAAGATGCTGATTTTTGAAAATTGGCAGCATAATCCTCATTAGTAAGTTTTCTCAGGTATGAGTGGCTGAGACATCTTTATTTATAACAGCAACTTGTTGATACCTTATAAATAGATGTACTTTTTAATTAAATACATAACTTAACAAATTCAAGTTCCTAGAAGATATAAACAGAAAGGAATACATAGGAAACCATAAAAGAAAAATTAATTTCTGATTCTGGATTTAGAGAGAGGTTTCTGTTCTTCTCTAAAATTTGTGCCCCGGGTGACACCTGTGGCTCAGTGAGTAGGGCACCGGCCTCAAATACCGATGGTGGAGGGTTCAAACCCGGCCCTGGCCAAACTGCAATAAAAAAACAGTCAGGTGTTGTGGCAAGTGCCTGTAGTCCCAGCTACTCAGGAGGCTGAGGCAAGAGAATCACCTAAGCCCAAGAGCTAGAAGTTGCTGTGAGCTGTGATGCCACAGCAATCTACTGAGAGGGATAAAGTGAGACTCTGTCTCTAAAAAATAATAAAAATAAAATAAATAAATAAAATGTTGTGCCTCATCTGACTTTACAACTTCTGACCACAAGATTGTTGTTAAGAGTATTCCTGTTTCTGAGCATTTTTATTTACATTAAGCTTCTTCCCAGTGTGGAATAGCATGGATTCTATTCAAATGAGGTCGTTTAAGTTTTTTGTAAGTTACTTTGTTCAATGTATGTGATTTTTGTTTCCTCAAAGAGCAAATCTTTGCCCCTGGTTTCACTCTGATAAAAGATAAACAAAAATGAGAACCTTTTTTCAACATGGTCATTGATCTATAGAAATGTTTTCCATCAGGGGAAATTCAGTGAGGAACAGAGCAAAGGAAGTGAGAGCAGTATGGGGAGGGCTGACTCAGAGGCATGAAGGAATCACAGTTCCTTCCTTGGCTTTAAGGAAGAGTGAGTGGCCTACATAAAGGAGTCCTAGAGGCAATTAGAGTACTGTAGATTCTCCACTAGTTATCAACCCAAAACTGCTGGAGCCAGATGAAGCTTGCAATAGTTTTTAATGTTCAATGAGCATCTGAAAAATATTCCCAGATGATCTACCTGAATAGAAGTAGAGGAAAAAAAATTAAGGGCCAAAAAAAAAAAATTAAGGTCCAAATTCATATACAGGAGGAGCTGGCATAACTAATAGAGGTCTCCCACTGAGAATTTAAAATGAAAATAATTGAGCAAAGGGGTTAAATCCAGGCTATGAGGACTCTGCTATGGTAAGGATTTGGGAAATACTTACTGAGTAAAGAATGAATAGTCAAGAGACAGATTGAACCTAAGTGGTAGAAATTATGTTAAGAAACTCATAATTTATAAACTTTCCTAACACAATTACAGAAGCTTCATATAGAAGCCACATCTAATCATCTCATACACACTGGGTTACGGTGACTCATTGTTTCACTGTCCAAAAAGCAGTGTCATGACTCAGGTATCTGTTAAATAAATTCAATTTCAGGCATGCATTAAACAATGTGATGATCATACTTCTTGGCATCAACCTAAACCCCTACTTTTAGTCCCAGATAAACTCTCCCTGATTCCGCCAGCCTTCAGCTCTTACATTTTCCTCCAACACAGTTCTTATCCTTTACTATTTTTTCAGCCAATGCCTCAATACTTCATTATCTACTGCTTGACAATTCAAACATCTCCCTATCTGATTTTCTCAAAATAGTTCTTACCATTGCTCACAATAAAATTTGAAATTTAAATTTGATTCTATTCCTTCTTCTTCCTACCTTTAGTGACTCCCTTTTATCTCTTGGGTAAAATACAGTATCTTTACCAAAATATTAAAGGTTGTTGGCCTGACACAGTGACTAATACCTATAATCCAAGTACTCTGGGAGCTGAGACAGGTGGATCCCTTGAATTCAGGAGTTCAAGATCAGCCTCAGCTAAGTGAGATCCTGTCTACTAAATTTAGAAAACTTAGGCAGACATTGAGGTGGATGCTTGCAGCCCTAGCTACTCAGGGACTGAGGTAAAGCAGTTACTTGAGGTCAAAGAGTTTGAGGTTGTTGTGAGATACTATGATGCCAGGGCACTCTATCCAGGGCAATAGAATGAGACTTGTTCTCAAAAACAATAAATAAATAAAATAATAAAAGTATCAACCAACTTTTCACTATTTTCTTATTTACTATTGTCAAACTCTTCAACACTGAGTTTTCTAGAAAAATTCACTATTGTGCAATAGTATTATATACAGCAAACTTCTCTTTCACTCATTTTAATACTTCAAACAACTACCATTTCTATTTACCAAACATATACAATAGTGTAGTGTGGCACAGATTTAAAAGTAAATTAAGTAGGGGCCATCTGCACACATTTATCATATTTGACCTGATTGAAGAACAGATATGTATATTAAATATGTAAATAAATTATATTTACTCCTTTCTAACCTAAGATGAAACTTTTCATAAGCCATTCACTTATAACTGCTTAGCGATTGCTCTATATGAAAAGTTTGTGAGCTGTGTATAGTTAGCTCTCAGATTTACCCCTGAGCTGAAATGTGGTAAATTGGAGTTTTAAAGATATATTTGAAGCACATGTCTTTTATTTTAAAAGTATGGCAAAATTAGGCTCAATTACTTTTAATAAAAATGTGAGCTCATCAATGTGTGAAAATACATAATTTTTTTCATCTTCAAACTTAGTGCTTGAAATACTTTTACTTTCCTTTGCCTTGTTTGAATTTTGGCATTTTTATTAAAACTCCAAAGAATTATACGTTAATGTTGATAAAATAAGAAACAGAAAATTTTTAAATTTTTGCTTACAAATTAAAACAATCCTTCTTATACGGTCAATAAAACCTTTAAATCTCTTCCAGTGAGCAAATATAGCAATGGAAGCCAAGGATATATCTCTAAAAGATATTTTTTCCCCAAGTAAAATTTCCATTTCATAGTTCATTTCATCAACATAGAACTTACCACAATATCACTTGAATTACTCCTGTTGGAAGCCATGAAGCAAAAGTAAGGTATTGTGTTGTGTTGCTAATAAATTCATTTGGTTAGATAGGAAAGGTTTAAACCTTTAGGGAAATTTAATATTTTCATCTACCTATAAATTAGAAGGAAAGGGCTTAACTAGAAATTTCTGGATATGGGGGCATCTGGCAAGAAAGAAAAAAAAAAGCTAAAGAGTTTCCCGTGTTGCTGCAAAAACCAGAGAAGCATCTATGCTTCATAATCCTGTTTGGAGCCCAGTGTATTGTTGCATCATTTTATAAGTAATATTCTTTCCCCATGCAATAGAGGATTATTTGCTGTACCAAAAGTCACATCTGTGTTTATTTAGATGCAAATTTCAATAATTAATGTAGTAAAACTTATTACATTATTAATAAAACTTCCGATGCAATTCATATAGTTTCCTAGGACTAAAACTAGGAGCAAATGTTTTTATTTTTCATCCAGGAGGCATGATTTTAGCATCTGGATCTGAAGAATTCTAACACATCTCATAATATTATTTGGAAAAATTGGTGATACCATTAAATTTCAAATAATTTTTATTGTATGAATAAAATTAAAAAATGGAAAAACATTTACTATTAATTTTTAGAAACATGTTTTATTAGGAGAATTTCTCTCTAATCTACATTCTTTGCCTCTTTCTTGAACTCTGTGCCAAATTGTTAATTTTCTTCAGGCGGAACCACAAACTTAAGCTTTACATGCATGCACAAATTAATCCTTTAAATTTCACTAAAACTTTATATTTGCCTTTTCTTTTTCCCTCTATAATAATGACTTACAATATATTCTTCCACCTTCAGAATTATCTATCACCGTACCTCTTATCCACTCTTTTTATCAGTTACATGTTGAAATGACCTCTATTTTAGCCATTTATTATTGTCAAATTGTATTATTTTAGTATACAGTTACTTTCGAGCAGATACCAAAGGTCATTTATTTTTTTAATTGACTGATACAAGTATATGTATTTGTCCTCTCAAACATGGTGTTTTGAAATATACACACACACATACACATTGTGGAATGACTAAATCTAGCTAATTAACATATATACTACTTTACAAAGTTACTGCTTTTGTAGTGACAACCTATTCTCTTAAAAAAATTTAAGAATACAGTATATCATTGTAAACTATAGTCATCATGTTGTACTATAGATCTTTGAAATTTATTGCTTCTATCTAACTGAAATTTCATATCTTTTGACCGACATCTTCCCAACCCCCCACCACCCACTCTATCTCCTGGTAACTAATATTCTATTATCTACTTGTAGGGGGTCAACTATTTTTAGATTTGGATATTCCACCTATTTGTGTCTTTCTGTTATGTCATACATGAATCACTATAGCTTTCTAGCTTGTCTTTCTATCCCCAGCATATGCTTTCTTAATTCAAAGTTTATCTTCACAAACCAAATTTGATCTTGTAAGTTCCTGTGTCGGTAACACAAACCTGCCAAAAGTCAAACAATTAACAACCCAGAACTTGGGCTACGTTAAGTGGTGTATTTCATATAAATTTCCTTGTATGCCTGACGGATCTTTTGTAATCTGCGCACTATTTGTTTTTAGTGTGTTTACCAGGAAAATGGAAAACAACAGTCAGTGAACCTGGCAATTTAATTAAATAGAAGTCGGGTGAAGAGTGCTGCCGAATATTTATTTCCTAAATACAACTAGTTAAAGGCATTGAGAATTCACTGCTACAGCCCCCAGCACACTTGGCACAGTGACACGGACACAAAAGCTGTTTGATAAAATATGTTTGAATTGAGCCGTCTACTCCAATGTTCTTTATTTATGACAATACAAATATAGTGAGAAGTGAAAGAATTTGCCCAGTGTAGGTAAACAATCAGAACTAGAATTTGAGTCTCTTTATGCAAGGTGATATATTTGTTGCCTCTCCTTCGTATTGAAAAAGATGATGCAGATACATTTTTGTTAACAAGGACATCATTTAATAAAGTAGTTCTTAGTTCAGACATAGGTATGCATGATCAAAGACCCGAGAATGCCATCTGGTGGTGAGTTATGCAAAGCAGCTTCATTAAATGACCTCTACTGCTAAAAGAAGGTAAACCAAAAGGTTTAGGTTATTCTTAAATAATGATGCAATGGTACATTTCAAAACTATGAAGAAATGAGTATAATTGTGATGGATGTGTTACTTAGTTCAATGTAAGAATTTCAATTGTATATTGAAGCACTACCCTGAACCCCATACATGCATCACTGTACAAAGTTATGATTTAATAAAAAATAATTTTAAAAAAATGTAACTTTTCAAGCATGATAGATCATATCAAAGGTGAATAATATGAAAACACTATTGTTCATATTGTTTACTGTGGGAAGTAAAACATTCACTTTCAAGATATTTGGCTGCACTCAGGAAGGGGTCCACTAACAGTGCGATGAAACATTGCTTATCACTGCCAGATTCACATACCTGTGCACACATATACACATATCTATCCACATGTAAATAGGATTAATGCAGAAAAATTTATCACTGATAGAACTGCATGATTAAAAATGGTGATATTAAGTTAAGCAGAGAAGAGCTTGTAAATTGAACACAGAAATTTGTTTAATTTCCATTTGTATGATGAAAAACTTTTGAAATTACTTTCATATGAAACAACGAGAGCTTAAATTTTCACAAATATCCAAATATCTTGATTTATATATTGACTTTCTGCATAAAAGAGAGGTATCATTTATCATGTAAAATATTTCCTAGAAAGTTTATCTCTGGGATAGATTTCAGTAGTTTACTTTGAACTCAAAATATTGTGGGTTTCTTATGTCAGCAAAACGTAAAGGGAGCTAAAATGATGAATTAGCTAAGTAACATGAAAATATGTCATATATACTTTTAAAATATATATATTAGCATATAGGTTTTACAACGTATTTATAAGATTGAAATTAAGAATTTAGCGGTATATTTAAAGCCAAACTAGAATCAATTTGTTTAAGAATTCCATCGGGGGTTTTCTTTTTTGTGTGAGAGATTGAAGCATTTCTAGTCAGCAGCATGTTTAATGAGAAACAAATGAAACTATGGCATGATCCCACCAGTCAGTAAATCTCAAGTTGGCTCTATGTTATTAAGTAAATTAGAAAAATCAACGAGGTCATTTGAAGATGTTCCATGGTAAATTGAAGCAAAGATTACACCTGTTTCTTTGAAAAGGCATATGAGTGACCTCTTAGTCAGTCCTCCACATTTTTCTTACGGACATTCCTGGCAAGGATCATTTGCAAAGGACGCAACTCAGGGAAGTGTTTTTGAATAATCACATCTTCACAAAAGGAAATATTGTTGTGTACTATGCTATTAAAAAGAAGAGGTTTGACAGGAACACATATTGTATGCAATAGCTCATAAAACTTAATTCAAATCTGAGTACATTAGAATCAGAACACTCCTGGAGATTGGCTGAGCCATTCCCATAAAAGAGCAGCACTGACCTATCTGTTCTTGTTAAATTAAAGGTTGGTGTTGCAGAGTTTGAAGAAAATAAGTCTACCAAAATGTAAAAACACCTTTGATTACAAGTTGCTTTTAAAAGTCATTGAAGTTCCAAGGGAACTATGATAATAAGAATACTTTCATTTGTGCAACACCTGCTTCGTCTCCCATGCAATACAAAGTGCACTGATAATTTTACGGACCTCAATTTCCATTAGCAAATATTTAAAATCATTTATGTTATGCATTATGGAGTAAGCCTTTTAGTTATTGATAATTTAATATGTATGTGTAGGGCAAAAGATAAAGAGAGGAAAAGAAAAACTGATACATTTCATTTTTTACTAAAATATGTCATGTTTTTCTAGTAAGTTACCGAAATAGGTGCCTGCCTGAAGTCATCTTGGTTCGTCCTTACAGAAAGAAGTGAGAAATTCTACTCATCCCCATTTCCCCTAGCCTCCACCAAGGACTGTCTTGAAGACCAAAAGGCAGATATTAATTCATTTACTGTTGCTAGATAATAATGATTTTTGCTCCTAAACGTTTTGACCTAAAGACTGCATGATATCGTATATTGTTATTTGTGGTAATATTGTATTTTGAGATTTTTTTCAACATTCACTATAGAGTAGTGTCTTAGGATGTTGGGAACATTGTTTAAGGAGAAACAGTGAATGCAAGCAGTGAAGAGTTTGGCTCTAGAGTCAGATCGCCAGTATTTATTAGCACTGTGACCTTGAAAAGTTACTTGCTATACCTCAGTTTCCTTACCTGTGACAAGTGGTTAATAGCAGTATCTCATAGTGTCATGAAGGGGAACATTTAAACAACTTAGAAAAGTGCCTAACATATATAACACTAAACAAATAATAGCTTTTATTCTGAGAATGGTAATTATTACTACAGGATACAATCTTGCTCAAAAAATAGGATTTCTTTCAGTCAAGATTATGTTCTGACAAAGAAAATTATAGTGAATAGCAGAAGCATTATTAAAAGGCTGAGCAAATAACACATTATACAATAATAGTTTGAAAATTAAATCAATTTATAGTTTCCAAGTTGACTAGGATATGGTGCTCAATATAGTAATCAAATACGGAATAGGTATTCATTGCAGTATTATTTTATATTGCCATCCGCAACTGCCATTTAGTAGTTGCTCTTTAAATATTGCCAAAAACCTAATCATACAGCAGGAAACAAATAGAATTTGAAAGATTATTCCTATGTAATTAAATGCAATGTAAATTTCCAAGTTCATCATTAGAGCTTTCTTTATTAGTTAAAACTTGAGTTCTAGACTCTAGTTTCTCTACAGATGGTATAAATATTTCACCTTTTAATAACCTAAGTTTTGATTCTAGTAGAGAGTTTTGGTGAGAAATGTTAAGCCAATTATAATAAAATTATTAGTTATGCTTCTGTAGTACGGAGAGCTTTCTCCTGAATGAGTTATCAAAGACATGTGACATCTGTTTCATTTACTGTAATGGGCAAAGTCTCCTTTATCTCACAGCTGTTTACTTCATTGATCCTCTCTTTCTTCCTGAAATTCAGAACCAACTGGGATTTTGATTAATTTCTTCAGTTATTTATGTAGGGCTTTTATGACTAACTTGCATTAATTAAACTAAAGTTTCTGTAATAGAGTAATGCAAAAACATAAGAACAGCATTACACTGATAGACATCCAAAATATTTTTTTGTAAAAGTTATTTCCAGAGTTATAAAACTAAATTTTGTCTCTGAATTATTATTTCATATAATATTTTCACACACCATTTGTATAATTATGACTCAACAGGAATGAAAACAAGAATCATTTCTAAATATTATAAAATCTAAACCATACTTTATAATAAAATAAATACCGTTCTTATTAAAAGTCCAGTATTTATCAAGTATTTTCTCTGTGAGTTACCATTTTAGAAGCCTTATGTGTGATATCTATATTTAGTTTTAAAATAGTCTAATGAAGTAGGAATTATTATTTTTCCCTATTTAGCAGATGGGGATTGAGGCTTAGATGGAGTAAGCAGCTTGGCAAATTTTGTTGTTAAGAAGTTGAAGAGCCAAGGTTTGAGCACAAATGGTGTAGTTTCAAAGCTCCATATACTGGAGGTGGCAGGTTCAAACCCGGCCCCAGTCAAAAATTGCAAAAAAAAAAAAATTGAGCTTATACAAAACAGACTCATGTCTAGATTGAACCAAAGATATAATATCAACTATATTCTACCAGACTTTAAGAATACTTTATGATGTAAGTTATGTTCAGAAAGTACAAAGTAAAATTAATTTTATGCTAAGAAAAAAATTATATTTGATAAATTGCCCCTAAAAAAATCATATGATTTCTTAGATGCAGTAGATCAATGTTGAAATCCTTTATTTAGAAACCTCTGGTTTCTGGCCCGTCATGTAAGAGAGAATAAAAGAGGGTCAAACAAACTGAGGATGAAAAACCGTTCTTAGATTTATCAGAGAATCTAGGAACTGAGGTTAGAGGGCAAACTGTTTCCCCTAAAACTAGAACATAAGAGATAGAAAAAGTCCCTTATTTAAGGGGACATATCTCAAAGTACAATCAAGATAAACAATTTCCCTATATTGATTACAGGAGTTTCTCTTTATATATTATGGTTCACTTACTATTCAATATGACAGTACAAAAGAATTCTTATATATAATCAAACAAAAATAGAATTATTCCTTAATTTGATATATATTTTCAGAAGAATCATGTGTAGTATAAGTCTTTCTCTTTCTATAATAATCCCTTTAAGTAAAGCATGATTTATTAAACTTTGATTTAAAAAAATAAGCAAAAAAGTAATTAAAACACACAAAAAAATTTTCCCATAGATAAGTGTGTTTTCTTTACTATCCTTTGTGTTAATGAACTAAAATACTGCCACATTTTTAAAATTGAAATAAAATATGAAGAATTTTCAATGGGGAGGTCAAAATAAAGATTCTTCCAATAGTAAACTCAAAAACTAAATTAAAAAGACGTCTCAAGCCACCCTTCAACAATTCACAACAAATTGAATTTTGTATTCTAACGTAGCATATGTACAACTCTGTACATGGTGCCAAGGCAACTATGTTATTAACTGATTGTTTTCTAGAAAAACAGATGGCAAAATAAATTATATTCTTGGGAATTTTCCTTAAACTTGCTATTTCTGCACAGTGTTCTTCCATGAAGAAAAACTAAAACAGATTTATTGAAAGGGCTCCCTTATCAAGTTGCTTGAGAGAGAAGAGAAATGTTTCCTTGTCCTATAACATTGCCAGCAAAATTCTGCTATTCCAGATTCCTTTTGTGTCAAATTAATCTTTAAAAATACTCTTATTAGTAACACCCGAGGACAATGTTAAGTTATTATTGTTATGTGAAAGAGAAAACTCTGCAGTTGATCTACGTAAGCATTGAGAATCAGCTCCAGGGAAGTTTGATGAGCTTTTCTAAAACATATACTAAGTGTGTATGTGGAAAAAGTGACCCATGTATTATACCCCATTTTTTACATAATCAGAACACAAAGTCCTGTAAATCAAGTGTTGAAGGTGGAAGTGGCACCTTTCTCTATGACTCCTAACAGCACCCACACAAGATATTAGTTTCTAATACCCACAGCTTCGGGCTCTTGTAGTTTGTAGACTGACTGCTCAAGAAGCAAAGATTCAACCAGGGTATGTCATGATGATTCTGTTTCCTTGAGGCTAAGATTGTTCTTCAAATAAATTTCAATCTTGTGAACAGTTGCAAAAAAAAAAAAAAACAGAATATTAGTATCAATTTTTTCTTACTAAATTTGCCATGGACCTATTTGCATATGTCGAACAATTTCTTTGTGTTCTTTCCTGGCCTCTTCCTCTATCATAAGGCATGTTGGTGATGGTTAGCCTTGTAATACGGTCTGTGAATAGCAGAATGTAAAGAGGGATTGTTGCTAAACTAGGTGATGGGAACGAACATTAATTGCTGAGTATGTGAGTGCCTCCTGTAAGGGAGAAGGTAAGGATAACTTCATCAATACAAAAGCAACCAGTCCCCGAGATTCTGAAGACAAAAGAGACAAAGCTGCTGTTGCTCAACAGGACGGACAAGTTTAGCATCTTTAGAAAAAGGCAAATGGTGCAGTTTTGCCAGAAATCTCGAGGCCCTCACCCTGCACATGGCCTTCCTCAAAGCTCAGATTATCACCAGCTATTTCTTGTTATTCTTGAATTTCCTGATTTTCCAAATGCTGGAAACACTTACTGTCCGATCCATCACATTCCCAGCTCATCCTTGGTTTTGTAAACATCTAATTTCCTGTATTTGTCCTTGCCTAAATAATAGACAAGTTTATGTTTTCCTACAAGAACCTTATCTAATGAAGGGGTAATTACTACAAATACTTACTCCCAACAAATACTTAACACAATTACTTCTGTGGAAATAAGAAAAGCTTTGATGATTTTCTCCAAATCAAGGTTTAGCTTCTAATCTTAACATGTATCATATCCCTAAAACCTCAGCTTCTCCCCATATTTTGGACAAAATTTGAGATTTTTTTTTTCATTTTGAAAGGAGAACTTAGGTGACTTTTATTTCTACTAATAAAGTTTTCACCGTGAGAGAAGGTGACCAGAATTGATAACATCCTGACTTACAGCTCTGTTCAGGATTTTCTTCCTTTTTTTTTTTTTTTTTTAAATCAGGTCCCTCAAACTCTTTGTACTGTGTACAATCCTGGGTGAACAAAGGATCCTCAGTTCTTATATAATCTGTAAATTACCAGGATGTATACTTTCCATTGCTCGAGTCTGGCCTACTTTCTCACCGCTTTCTATCAAGCTTGCTGTACTTTCTGCATATGAACTCTGCATTATTCATCAAATTTTGTCCTATTCAGCCTTTCTGAAGCCACACAGACCCATTCTTTTTCCCAAACTCCTTTAATATTTCAAGATAAATTTTGGCACTTTCTATTCACTTATTTTCTTCGTAAAGACCACAAAGACATAAATGATTCAGTCAATTAAAACTAGATGACTTGTAAGCACAAAGAAAGTCGGAATAGAGAACAGAACTCTGAGCTTCTTGTCCTTAAAATTCCTCATCCATTTTGCTGGTACTGCAGCAAGTTGACGACATACAGAGCTTGTACAGGCATCTCCTGTGATAACTCCTAGCTGGAGTTAACAACTTCGTGCACACTCTGTACAGAACTTCCTTGATGTTCTCTCCACTAAGAGGTCATTTTTAAATTCATCTAAAGCGTGTTAGATATTCTGACAAATTCTTGGTAGATAGAAGTTCTTTTGAGCTGCTTTTGCTCATTACTTTTTCCACATGTTTAGAATGTGGTCTTTTCATCCCAATTTAATTTAATAATACTGTGTAACAACTGTAACCCTGGCACACAGTTACCTTTTTGCTTTCCAGAAATAGAAGGGGCAATATATTCCTCCTATAAAATGTTTTATTTTAATGTTTCTTCAGTTCTTTGTTGTAAAAAAAATGAATTATTTTAATTATAAACTCATACATATACCACAAAAAGTGAACAGTGGAGAAGAAAATAGATGTCCTCTATTCATTTCTAATCCTTTTCACAAAGGTACTAAATTTTGTCACTTTTTATTTTTATTTCTTATACCACCACCATAACTCATATACCTATACTTGGCTTATCATTGACTTGTCAAAGATAGGAAATATATTTTGGTATCAGTAGATTATGGAATTGGTATATTCACATAGCTTCTCCCCTGTCCTCACTGCTCCATTTTCCAACTTATGTAAGTGTATCAGTGTATTTATTTTTAAATTAGAAACAGCACTTCAATATTTTTTTAAATTTAATGTCATCAAGATAGTTAATCAATTTGACTTTATCCATTCATTTATTTCAAGGAATAAGTACATATGGTAACAACTACTAAAGAGCTTAAGAAATAAGCAATAGGCTCAGCGCCTGTGGCTCGATCGGCTAAGGCGCCAGCCACGTACACCTAAGGTGGTGAGCTCCCCAGCCTGGACCCGCCAAACGACAATGATGGCTGCAACCAAAAAACGGCCGGGCATTGTGGCGGGCGCCTGTGGTCCCAGCTACTTGGGAGGCGAAGGCAGGAGACTCGCTTGAGCCCAGGAGTTGGAGGTTGCTATGAGCTGTGATGCCATGGCACTCTACCCAGGGGGATAGCTTGAGGCTCCGTCTCAA
>CAUYQV010015637.1:0-14921 GCA_963574575.1 Galagoides demidoff | reverse complement strand
TCAGCTTCAATACAATGACCTAGCGGTAGTCCAGACAAGACTGTGTTGTCTTAGGGCCTGGGAAAAGGTTCAGGCTCCTGGAGATGTCTCTAAACCTTTCATTAAAATAATGCAGTCGGAAAATGAACCATATACTGACTTTCTTGCCCGATTAAAAACTGTAGTCGATAAGGCTGCTGCCCAGCCAGAGCTCAGAGACATGCTTTTCCAAACTTTAGCGTTTGAAAATTCCAACGCAGAGTGTCAAAAGGCCCTGTGACCTTTAAGAGCACGGAAACAATCCCTTAGAAGAGCATATACAGGCATGTACTGACATAGGAACCGAATCCTATAAGGCTAATTTACTGGCTACTGCTTTAAAAGAAGGGGTCAGTTCGTTCCAGCTCAGATGTCATAGTTGTGGAAAAGTGGGACATAAGAAAAAAGAGTATTGGAAAGGAAAGATCTATGGTAAAAACAGTGACCAAAAGACATATAACAAATGGAAACCCCCTGGGTTATGTCCCAGAGGTAAGAAAGGACTTCACGGGGCGAGGGAGTGCGGCTCTCAGTTTGATAAAAGAGGAACAGCTTTGTCACCCGGAAATGAGTAGGTGGGTCCCGCCCAGGGCCTGCAGGTAAAGAATTTGGGCCAAAGAACATTCTCATTCACCTGCAACTTCGTTCTGTTCAGTCTCTGTTACACACCACTCCGGGCAGTATTGCTTTGGATTTACCAGCTCAGGATAATATTCTTTTACTTCCCAGCATGGGAGCAAAAGAATTGAAAACAGGAGTGTGTGGTCCTTTGCCCCCAGGGACTGTGGGATTGTTGCTTGGGAAAAATCAATTAGTATCTCAGGGAATGTTCATTCACACGGGTGTTACTGATGGTCATTAGAGGAAATACTGATCATGATATAGGTAAATCAACCAACTCAAATTTCAGCTGGACAAAAAGTTGTTCAACTGCTACTTTTGCCATGCATTGAGTTACAAGGTATAGGAGAAAGACATACTGATGAGCCTGGCAGTACAAGCCATGCTTTCTGGCAAATATCTGTTGATAAGAGTAGACCTCAGCTAACTCTTACTCTGCAGGATAAAACCTTTACTGGCTTATTAGACGCAGGTGCCCACGTTTCGGTAATGGCTCTAAATCAGTGACCCAGGGAATGGCCAAAACAAGTTGTTGATATTACCTTTGTTGGCCTCGGAACTCTAAACTCAATCTTTCAGAGCATTTTGCCTTTAACCTGCTTGGGACCAGACAAACAGAATGCTCAAATCCGACCATACATAGCTGACATTGCTATTAACTTATGGGGTCGTGATTTGCTCCAGCAATGGAATGCTGTGATAACTATACCAGCCCCTCATGCTAATTCTTTACACATGTCAAATTTAGCATAGAGGCCACTGCCCCAAAATAGGCTCTCAGCTTATCCTGGAAGAGTAATGATCCAGTGTGGGTTGTGCAGTGGCTGTTAACTAGGGAGCAACTGGATGCTTTAAATATAATAGTTCAGGAGCAATTGGAACGAGGGCATATAGAACCATCTAGCAGTTCTTGGAACTCTCCAATTTTTGCAATAAAAGAGAAATCAGGCAAATGGAGAATGCTCACTGACCTTCGTAAAGTTAATGAAACTATAATACCTATGGGACCACTCCAATTAGGACTTCCTTTACCCTCTATGATTCCTTCCAATTGGCATTTGTACGTTATTGACTTAAAGGATTGTTTCTTTACCATTTACCTGCATCCCGAAGACCGACCACGTTTTGCTTTTTCGGTTCCTGTCTATCATCAGCAGAAGACTCCCCAGCGTTACCAGTGGAAGGTTCTGCCACAAGGTATGTTGAATAGTCCTACACTGTGTCAACAATTTGTTGATCAGCCATTACAGATTCTTAGGAGGAGATACTCTACAGCTTACATTATTCATTATATGGATGACATTTTATTGGCACATCAGAATTTAACGGTTTTACAAGAGATGTTTGATCAAGCTGTATGTATATTAAATCCTATGGTCTTCAGATTGCTTCAGAAAAGGTGCGAATTACAGCTCCTTATAATTATTTAGGATATAAATTGACTCAAACTCAGATTCTTCCACAACATGTTCAACTCCGATTAGATTCCCTGTCTACTTTAAATGATTTTCAAAAACTACTGGGTCATATTAATTGGTTACGTCCTATTTTAGGAATTCCAACCTATGTTTTGTCTAATCTTTTGAAAATTTTAGAAGGACCTTCAGACTTAAACAGCCCTTGTTCACTCACTCCAGAGGCCAAGGAAGAATTACAATTAATTGAAAAGGAGTATACATCAAAACAAGTAGATAGAGTTGATGTCAGGTTTCCAATTCGGCTAATAGTAATAGCCACTAGTCTTTCTCCAACCGGGGTTATTTATCAAGTAGATACTCTATTAGAATGGTTGTTCCTTTCTAACAGAACTACACAAAAACTACAACCATATCTAGATAAAATTTTTGAATTGGATGCTAAGGGTAGAAATAGAATCCGCCAACTTACAGGTTATGATCCTTATTCTATCATTGTTCCTTTCTCAGGAAAGCAAGTCCAACCCAATTTTCAATTGTCAATATCGTGGCAAATCGCTTTGGCATCCTATATAGGTTTAATTACTAATCAATATCCTAATGACAAAAGATTTCAGTTTTTAAAGCTTCTTGGATTCTCCCTCATATTATTAAAGACTCTCCAATTCCAGATACTGCTATCTTTTATACAGATGCTAGGAAGCATGGCAAAGTAGTATATACAGACGGTAATACTTTTAAAGTTGTTCAAAGTCCTTATGTTTCAGTTCAAATAAATGAAATATAAGCTATTTTTATTTTACTCCAAGACTTTCCTTGTGCAATAAATATAGTTACAGATTCTCAGTTTGCCTGCACAGCCATTAGAAATATAGAAACAGGCTCGGCACCTGTGGCTCAATCGGCTAAGGTGCCAGCCACGTACACCTAAGGTGGCAGGTTCGAATCCCTAGCCCGGGCCCGCCAAACAACAATGATGACTGCAACCAAAAAATGGCCGGGCGTTGTGGCGGGCGCCTGTGGTCCCAGCTACTTGGGAGGTGGAGGCAGGAGACTCACTTGAGCCTAGGAGTTGGAGGTTGCTATGAGCTGTGATGCCATGGTCCTCTACCCAGGGGAATAGCTTGAGGCTCCATCTCAAAAAAAAAAAACAAAAAAAAGAAAAAAAGAAATATAGAAACAGCAATCATCACTTCCACTGATGAGATTTCTTCTCTCTTTCGATCTAGTCAAGTACTTAAAGGCATCATACTCATTATATTTACATAACTCACATCCATTCACACACCATGTTACCAGGTCCAATGACTTCTTTAAATGCAAAGATAGACCAAACACTTACTGGTACTGTTCAAAAAGCTTCTACCTTTCACTCTTACACACACACAATGCAAAAATGCTCCGTAAGAAGTTTCAACTTACAAAAACTCAGTCTTGGCAGATTCTTTCTAACTGTCCTTCTTGTTCAAAGATACATTTCGGAAGGAACCAACCCTAGAGGAGAAGCAGCAAATCAGATATGGCAGATGGATGGGATCATTGTCCCATCCTTTGGTAGACTGAAATATGTACATCACTCTATAGATACTTTCTCTCATTTCTCCTGGGCTACTGCTTTACCGGGAGAAAGGACTCACCATGTTCTTCAACATTTAACAGAGTGCTTTAATATTATGGGTCTCCCTAAATCTAGAAAAACTGATAATGCACCTTCTTATTGTATTCACAAATTAAACACTTTCCTGTCTTTTTGGAATATTCAATTATCTCATGGTATTCCTTACAATTCTCAAGGACAAGCCATTATTGAGCGTCATCATAAAACACTGAAAGATATGTTAGATAAACAGAGACGGGGAGAAGATATCCTCCCCTTAAATAATAGTCCTAGGTTTCTGCTCACTAAAGCTCTTTTCATTCTTAATTTTCTCAATCTCAGCAATGATGAAAAGATAGGTGCAGAACGCTATTGGACATCTCTCATTCATGTACCATCCTCTCTGGGACAACAACCTATCTTTTATAAAAAACCTGATATGACAGAGTGGAAGCCTGGTTATGTACTGCAATGGGGTCGAGGCTTTGCCCATATTATTACAGAACATCAAGAAAAGCAGTGGCTACCAGCCCGCTGGAGTAAGCCTCGACATGAGCAGGAAAGTTTACCAGCACCTTAAACAAGTTTGTTTTCACTAACTTTTTTTCTACAGGACCTTATCTTAGGCGATTCCATAGTGGAGAAACCCTGGATCAATCTCCGCTGTGGGAACTCGTGCTGCCTCTTCCAGGTCACCACCCAGGCTCAGCAGGAAGCAGTGAGGAGCGGTCAGCACCCCTTTTCCCTGAAGAGGCAGCAGGAGCTTCTATGCAGAGTGGGAGGATTGATATAGAATTTCATTATTTGGGACTGTATATTAAGCCCCAGGCACGCTTAGGATGCATCCTCTAAACCTTGGAAAATTAGGACAACAAAGACCGCGAACAATAGGCTTTAAAGTAAAGGTTATTCTGGTATTGGCAAGGTAAGAGAATTTCACTTGTTGGGTTTGTTTCTGTTTCAGTTGGGCACCTAATCTTAGAGTTATACTGTCTTTGGAAAGGGTCTGAGTTGGGTGCAGCCCTTTCCCCATCTACCTTGGCTTAGGGTGATGCTGAATGCTCCCCGTGGAAGCGTCATGAGCCCTATGGGTCAGCACGTAGCACATAGTTGAGTGGTGATTAGCACAAAGGGGACAAGATTTCCCCCAAGCCTAGTTTGGCTAAAATGAGTTTCCTTTGTGTTCAAATTAGCTCTGATGGTATATTTTTGTTATGCTTGTGTACTCTTTTGTTTCTTTTACATAGCAGGAAGAAAAGCTCCTCAGTGAGAAAGAAGGCTGAAACAACCAACAGCAGACCTTCTCCATCTAGAAATGTCTTTGATACACTAGAGGGGGGATATGTAGAGGACACCAAGAGACAGATGACCTCTAAGCAAGATGATTTACAGCTGAGGGGTGGACTATTGGGTGATTTGTCTACAGGAGCTCCTTATGGAGAAGGAGCCCGTGCCCTCAGCACGTAGTCATTGTTTTTTTTTTTTTGAGACAGAGCCTCAAGCTATCCCCCTGGGTAGAGTGCCACGGCATCACAGCTCTTAGCAACCTCCAACTCCTGGGTTCAAGCGAGTCTCCTGCCTCAGCCTCCCAAGTAGCTGGGACTACAGGAACCCGCCATAGCGCCGGCCATTTTTTGGTTGCAGGCATCATTGTTGTTTGGCGGGCCTGGGCTGGGGATTTGAACCTGCCACCTTAGGTGTATGTGGCTTGCGCCTTAGCCGATTGAGCCACAGGCGCCGCCGATCCTGCCCTCTTAATTGCAGGTTTGTGGGTAGGGTGTGCTGCAAACAGCTGGCCCTAGATGTACCCTGGGGATAGGGCAATGCAGGGCCTGAGGCATGGAGTCATTTCTCAGACAAACCCTCTGACTTAGCCAGCGAAGAAAAGGGAAGGCAGGAGAGTATGCTAGCATCTTGGGCCTACCAATCTTCTGACTGGTGTTTGACTCAGAAGCTTCAGGTTGAACTTTTATTTTCTAACAGAAAAAGCTCAGTCCTGTTCACATTTAGAGACCCGCTGCTATGACATGGCTTGTACCCCTGTTCCATGGGGTAGGCCTGGGGGCCTACAGCTGAACACCACGCAGGGTTTCCAGTAAGAAGGACCAGCTTTTATTGGGAATTAGGTTCTGGGCACCTTGTCAGATTATCAGAACATTAAAAAATGGTCTCCTGGAACCTCTGCCCAACACTGCTGGAAGCCAGTACCTGAGCCCCCAGCACCCTACTATTTCTGTCCCCCCTCTTCACAGACCAGTGGCTTATACCATGCATGCCAACCACCTACTCCGAGAGTACTAGTCTAGGCTGCTGGGCACAGGGACACTTTGCCAGGCCCAGGTGGTCTTTAAGGCAGTCAAATTTTGCAGCCTGGTTCCATGCCAGCTCCCAGAGCCATGGAGCTGCTAGGACCCTGGGGGTCTGAGAGCCTGCCTGGTCAAATTTGTACCTGGCCAGACTCCCACACATTTGTAGGAGTTGGGAGGCCTTGTGCCACAGTTGGATACAAAGTGCAAAAACTTGACTCTCCTATGTCCATTAAAAAATGAGTGAAACCTGAGCCTTGGTGTCCACACCCTTCCTGGCCCATCAGTCCCTGGTGGCATCTCAGGGTTTGGCCCCTAGCTCTGTGGGCAGAGGCTGCACCTCTGAGGCAATGCTGTGTTACAGGGCCCGGAGAAGGCTGAGGTTGCATCCATTGTCCCTCAGCAGGGCCACTCAAGGTTGGGCAGGAGAGACGCAGCTGGGCCATGTGACTGGTTCCAACTGCCAGCTTTACCAATGCAGCATTTATTTTAAAATTAAATTAAATTAAAAAAGAAAACCAAATTGCATCACCAGGTAGTTTTCTTGATTAAGGATGCAGCCTGACTAGGGCGTGCCATGGCCAGGCAGCAGCAGCATCACAAGGGGCCATTTAAGGCAGCTCCTCCTGACAGGGAGTCCTTCCTAAAGGAACAAGGTGGAGTTTCCACTCAGGCTGTTGACCCCAGGCCCCATCCAGCTCCCCTCCCTTTCTCCTTGCCCACCCTGCTCACCTGTCCTTTGTCACTGTCTCCAGAGTGACCACTGTAGCTGGGGCTGTAGTGACTACTACGATGGGTCCTGGGGAGACTGCCATAGCCACTGCAGAGACTGCTGGGGGAGCCACAGGGGAGTCAGGCTTGCTTGGTGCTGTAGTGGTGGTGGTTGTAGGGAATACAGCCACAGCTGGGGCAGTAGTCATTTCCTCAGAGGTGGGGCTGTTAGTACGCTCAGCCCTATGTGGCGAAAACAGGGTCTGGTTATAAGAGCCCCCAGTCTCAGTGCCACCCCACCTCACAGGGCCCAAAACCCAACAGGGTGCAGGGGTCCAGCGGGTGGCCTGAGAATTCTGAGTCCCTCCTGCCCCTGCCCACTATGGGCAGCCCAGGAGCTGTGTGAGCTCCAAATGCCAGGATAGGGTCCCATTTGTCAAGACCTCAGGCCATCCAAGCAACACCCAGGACCTGCTCAGTGTGTAAGGTGCCCAGGATGTTCCTGCTGCTTTATTTCAATTCCAACCTTATACTACATGTGGGTGGGGGTTACCCCAAGTCCCAGCTGGCCGCCTGCAGCAGACGGTAGGTCTCTGAGCCAGACTCTAACCCAGCTGCAGTGGTGCAGTGACAACTCCAGGGGACTTCAGCACACAACATGTGAATGAGGCAGCTTACTCTGCAGGAGAACTTTACCTGCTTTTTAGAGCAGATTTAAGTTTTTTTGGGGGGATGCTTAGGAAAAGAGTAAAGGTTTCCCATAAGGAATTAAGCCCACTCAGGACTCTGGTGTGATTCCAACACATGGGACTCTGGCTCAGGTGTTGGTGTCAGCAAGGACAGGCTCTCTTCCCAACAGTTGCCTCTGTGGCCTTGGCCTTTTTCCCCTGAGCTGTGACTACCCCCACTTACTGCAAATACACTTAGTGCAGGGTGGCTGGATAGATAGGCCATGGCTGTCGGGGGGTCCCTGAAACATGGGCCAAGTAGGAGCTTTGAGCACAGATGGTGAGGCTACACATCAAAGTTGACCTGCCATGCCAATGGGTCTGGCCCAGCATTGAGCTCATAGCCTGGCTAAGGGTGTCCCAAGAGTCCCATTACCACATGGCTATTCTAGACCAGCAGGGGTCAGTGGGCAGGGCCTTCCAAGGTATCAGACCTGCCCTATCTGTTGGGGGAGGAAAGGCGGGGGCTGGGAGCACCCTTGGTCTGACCCTTCTTAACCATGGAGCCAGGAGCAGTCAGGGACAATGGAACTGACTCAAGGGCTCACAGGTGCTGTTTCACTCAGAGCAGATGCTAAGTCCTTGCCCACATGTATGGCCTGGTGTGAATGGTATCTCATCCCTCCTGGTGGGGTCCTGCCAGGGACTTTCCCTATGCTCCTTGACCCCTGGTGCTCCTGCAAGCCCAGGCCCACCTTCCTGTCTGCACCTGATGCTGGTGCTTCCTGCTGGCCCAGCCTCTTGTGGCCCATCCTGTTCCCAGGACAGCACTAACTCTTGATGTGCAGGTGTTCCTGGCTCCCCAGAGGCATGAGGAACCTGTCTGTTCACTGATGGGGCCCAGAGACCTTCCTGTGGGGGTGGGGGGGTGTACAGGGTTGAGCTTGCTGAAAGGACATTCTCCGTACTCCCCAGGGATAGCTCTTGGCCAGGGAAGACGGGTGAGAGGGGGATCGAGGGGCCTCTGTCCACCTCCAACCCTAGCCAGGCTTTAGGTGCCTGAGCGCCCTTGTGAGACACTCCCTATCCTGTTGTCTGAGTGCAACAGGTGTTTCTGAGGTGCCTGGGTTGAGCTGGGCACGTCTGAAAATCAGTGGGGGCAGGAGACAGGACCGGACAAGCCCTAAAGATGCTTGTTGGCTAGACAGTAAGTTGTACAAGCTGTACCCTCCCCTGCAATCCAGGTTGCTCCAAGTGCCAATCAGCTCAGCCATTCCTAGAACCCTAAGAGCTGGGCTGTCCTCTCCAATCAGGGCCTCTGTGGCGGGGGCTGCCCATCATATCCTGCAGTGCCATTTGGGATACAGACCCTGTCTTCTCAACTACTTTCAACAGAGAAAACAGGTGCTTATGTCAAAGAACCCCCCCCCCCAACCTGTTCACTGTCTATTCAAATGCATGGGCATCAGTCCATACAGCAGTTCCTGAGCCAGCGCTTGTTGGGTCAGAAGGCCCTGGCCTCAACCTGCATTCAGAGAGCTGAGGACAGAGTCTGGAAACCACACTGTGCACCCAAGGACCCAGGCAGGCTAGCCATCCCCTTCAGACCTGCTGTTGACAGCCTCCTCAGTCCTGGCCACTTTGGGCAGCAGGGGGGCCTCTGGGCCAGGGCCCCTGCTCATGCTTTCTGTGGCACCAGCTGCCTTCTCATCATCCTCGCTGTCAGATCCCCCAGAGGAGCTGCTGTCCGAGACCACCAGGGGAGCCTTCCTGGTGACACACATGTTCCAGGCACACGGGGAGGCTGGGCCAACTGCAAAACAGAAGGACTGTGATGTCCAGTGAGGGCAGCCACAAAGTGCAGCCAACATGGCCTTACATGTTGTATGGGGCCAGTATATAGTCCATGAGACACAGACATAGTCACTGCTGCGCTATCTACTTGGGGCCAAGTATACGGTCTGTATGGGGCCAGTATACAGTCCATGCGACACAGACATAGTCACTGCTGCGCTATCTACTTGAGTCTGCAGGAACCATGTGAAGGGCAGACAGCTCATATACTTGCTGCGAATTCCCCATGAAACAGGGTGCCATGCCCTCAGATGAGAAAGTAGAGGCTTGAGTGGCCTCCTCAGCCCCATGTAGCCCTGCCACGGCTCCAAGCCCAAAGGACTTGGCACACTTACAGCATTGGGGGGACCCAGCTGTTACTCTCCTAGTGCTCTTGGCTGCTTGGGATGAACTTCTAACTAGGGGGCTGGGGACCAGGGACCCTAATCAGGCCCCAGGTGGCCTCCTGTCACCAGTGTATTAGCACTCTTCTCCATGCTGGAATCCTAACACTGCTACTCAGGACTCAGGTGCAGACTTGGACCCTGCAGCCTGGCCAAATCTGGCTCTGAGGGCAGTCTAGTGGCCTAGATGTCCCTCTCAGGCCCCCCAGGGCTGGGGGTCCCATCTGCACATGGCTGCTTCAGTCCCACAGGTGTATGCAAACCCCAGCATCACTACTGAGACATGGCCTCATGTGAGGCCGCAGCTTACTCCTCTCACTGCCACCAAGGAAAGGCTGGCCTGCCCCAGGCTCTGGAATTGGACAAGGCCAAGTGTCCCCATAGGCTAGAGGGTGAAGCCATTGCTGGTTTTGTTTTTTTGTTTTTTTTTGTAGAAACTGAGTCTCACTTTATCACCCTCAGTAGAGTGCTATGGTATCACACTACTCACAGCAACCTCCAACTCCTGGGCTTAGGCAATTCTCTTGCCTCAGCCTCCTGAGTAGCTGGGACTACAGGCACCTGCCACAACACCTGGCTATTTTGTTGTTGTTGTTGCAGTTTGGCCGGGGCCAGGTTTGAACCCGCCACCCTCGGTATATGGGGCTAGCGCCCTACCCACTGAGCCACAGGCACCGCCCAGCCATTGCTGTTTCTACTCACGAGCTTTCTCCAGATCCTGGCTCTGGCTACCTTCAGCATGGCTGCACCCTGTGTCCACAGGAGAGCTGCACCTGGGCCCTGATTCGGTGCTGCAAACAAGGATGAGATCAGTGGGAACCCTTGGGAGATGGGCACCCCCGGCTCAGCCCCCACGTGCTGATGTGTTTGATACCAGCAGAAAGGCTGGAAGTCGGTGAACTTGGCCCAGCCTCTCTCCTCTGGAGCCAAGGCGCTGGCTCCCCACACGCTGGAACCCCTGTCCCTCACCACTCCTGGAGTTGTGGGTGTTGAGTTCACTGGTTCATCAAACACTGCTGTCCACTTGCTGCCTGCTGGGGAGAGACAGTGTCAGGTGTGCGTAGGCCTGGGGTGCTGTGGGCAGAGGAAAGGCAGAATAATCACCCTGGGCCACAGAGCTCAGCAGGAACTTAGGGCTATTCCCGGGATGGGTGCTTGGACTGGGAAGTGCCCCTGGGAGCAGGTTTCCACCAGAGGCTGTTGTGGCCCCAGGTCCTCTGAACACTGAGAATAAGAAGGGCAGCTTAAGGGAGTTGACAAACCACTGACACCCTGGGGTATGTGGGAGTCACCGTGCACCTGCCCATATGGGGCTGCTGGGCACCTGCAGGGCTGATGATAGGTGTGGAGGTGATGTGGCTACCCCCCACATTCTATCCAGGGTGTCCTGCCTAGGACCAGACCTGGGAGAGGCAAGGCAGCTTGCTGAACATGGCTGCCCCTTCCCTTGCTTTGCATGTGGGCTGCCTTCCTCCTGTTGTGGACATTCCTGCCTCCCCAGGCCCATCTTCAGTCTCAGCTGAGGGTATGGCCCCTCCCAAAAGAGATGTCTGCCCCTCCCCTGAGTCTGAGTAGCTTGGTGCCACCTGCAGGGCAGAAGTGAGAAGAAGGTCTCATGAGAGGTAGTACCTATGGGGTGGACTGGCTCCTGCCCTAAACATCTGGCTGGGCCACTGTGCTGAGTGAATGTGAGGGGTGGTCAAGCCATGTATGTGACACATGCTGCCCAGACTATGGGACAAGCCCTCCCTAGTGGAGACTAGCTAGACACCAAAAAGCCTTGGAGATGTGGCTGAGTAACCATAGGAGAGGAGGTAGAGGCAAGAGACTATCTGGTCCTGGGCATAGTGCAGAAGGACCCCTCCCCAGGACACCTGGGCACCTGCTGCCCCCAGATCTGCACAAAGGCACATGCAAACAAGAAGCACAGACACAGGCCACAGGTGGCTCTAGATGCCTTGGCTCCAAACAAGGCCCCTGCAACACCCAGCCGGGACACCACATCCTGTCCCCCACGTTCACATCCACTCCCCAGCACCCAGCACTACCTTCTGAATCATTCTCCATGGGGGGACCTTCGTTCCTCACAGGGGCTGTGGGGGTGCCCACTCCAAGGGCATCCCTGTCTACTTCAGAGCTCGCCCTTCTGTCCTGGCCTCTGTGCTCCAGACCATCCTTGGTACAGCTCTCTGAAGCCTGGGGGGCTCCAAACCTTGGAGGGAAAGTGTGAGTCAGAAGCCGAGTGGCTCAGGGTAGAGGGTTAGTGGTGGCCCAAGGCAGGGGCAAGGGCAGGAAGGGCCCTGAGAGAAGAACATCGATTAGATCCAGGCCTCAGCGCTTTGGCTGCCTCTGGTCACTGGCACTCCAGGTCCTAGGCTTATGCTCTACGAGGTGGTGAGACCCTTGGCAGAGTGGCTTCTGCCGGCCCCTGGGCAGAGCTTTGAGAGGACAGTGGGCACGCACCTGGCTCTGGCCACCGCCTGGGTGGCACAGCGAGTCTCCTTGTCTTCCCAGATGTCCTCCTCCTCCTCATCATCATCAAAGGGCTGGATGCGGTCGCTGCAGCAGGCCTCAAACAGAGCTGCGCTGGGCTGCAGGACAGAACCCAGAGTTTGGTTTCTTGAGGGCCTCAGGGAGACGAGAGGCCTGGCCCTGGGCTCCTGCCTGGCTAGAGAGTGGGATGGGGCAGCATGGGGGCAACTCTCTCTGTGCTTCCATGCAGGGCCCCTCCTAGTTCTGCCACATATGCCTCACTGGCTCAGGGCCCCCCACGTACCCCGGTGACAAAGGCCAAGCCATGGGCACAGCCTGAGCTTTCTGGGCAAGTGAGATAAAATGGCTGCATGTTCTGCCCCCACCAACATCCCCATGTGTCCCAGGTGCAACCCCTGCTCACTCACACTGTCTTCATCGGCATCAATGTTGAAGTTAATCTCTGCAATCCTGTCGAATGGGGCACTACAAGAACAAGAGAGCTAGGGCGGTGCCTGTGGCTCAGTGAGTAGGGCACTGGCCCCATATACTGAGAGTGGCAGGTATGAACCCAACCCCAGCCAAACTGCAACAAAAAAAATAGCGAGGCACTGTAATGGGCGCCTGTAGTCTCAGCTACTCAGGAAGCTGAGGCAAGAGAATTGCGTAAGCCCAAGAGCTGTAGGTTTCTGTAAGCTGTGATGCCACAGCACTCTACCGAGGGTGACAAAGGGAAAAAAAAAGATCAAGAGAGCTGGCCCTCAGCACAGCCTCCGCCAGGGCTGGTCCAGTGGACTTGGCACCCTCAAGTAGAGAACATTTGCTGTTCACTGGGGAACACCAGGCCACCATGGGACTTGAGTAGCAGGGAGGGAGAGGGATCGTGCCAGTATCGGAGGCAGAGGGTCTCCTGGCATGTTGTGAATGGACTCACTTGATGTTGTCATCCTGGTCTGCAAATTCCTCATCGTTGAAGCCAAACTGATCCACGAAATTGGCGGTCATCTGTTGGATCTGGTATTCGGAGAAAGACTGGGAGGGAAGGTGTCTGTCATAGAGCAGGCCACAAACCTGGAGGTCACTCTTTGGAAACCAAAATCTCTCTGGTTGTTTGGGAGCTTCTCCTCCAGTAAAAGTGGGTGCTAAATGCTGTCTGTTGAGGGCTCAACATTCTACTAAAACTCAGACTACACATTCACTCTGGTCATGTCAGAAACAGCACTTTATTGACTAAATTTCAAACGTAGTCTCCTTGAAGTGAAGTGACTTTGGAGTTCTCCCCCCAGGACCCCTCTCCCCTTCACTTGTGAAATGCTATCAGGGACAGGTCTGAAAGACTAACTGCTTACAAGCGCACACAGGCGCTGAGAAGGGCCGGGTAGGGTGCAGAGTGCCGGCCACACCCTCACCTGCTGAAGGGACAGCTCGTTAGGGAAAGCACCCTCAATGTCCTCGTCCTCACTTGAGGAGTGAAGGTGGTGAGTGCTCACCTAAAACACAGGCCAGATGGGGTGGGAGTGTGAGCCAGCCCAGTGCCCAGACCCCATCCAGTCCAGTGCCCCAGACCCATCCAGCCCAGCCCAGTGCCCCAGGACCCCACCCAGATGTCTGGGCCCAGGGGCATGCTGTAAGGAGGTGGCCAGGTGGGGCCAAGGCCCCATGATGGCTCAACCCCCTGCTGTAGGTGGTACGCTGTAGTCTGAGGCAAATGGACCCCTCTGCCAACAAGCAATAGCTCCTGACATGGGAGGAAAGCAGTTCAGGGCCAAAAGCAGCTCTGCACGTGTGTCTGCAGGGAGCCAGCCCTGGTGTGACACAGGACAGAGTCTGTTACTGATATCAGACCAGAGGCTGCATAAACTTGCAGGGTAACCATGGGCACCCATGTGCTAGATAGCAGTCAAGACTGAGTCAAGGCACTATGCTGCCTCCTGACCCCCTGCTGGCCTGTCAGTGTACTCAGGCTGTGCTGCATGCCTTAAGAGCACCCGTGCCTCCTCACCAGGTCCACGGTGTTCCTGCGATTGGTCTCTGTCAGTGTCTCCTCCACAAAGCTTTCCCAGCGGCCACGGCAATCTGCGGGGAGCCCTGCAAGGGAAGTGCTGCCTGGTGAGCCCCTGGGGACTGTGCAGATGGTGTGGGGCACCCAGGAGCTCTGGCAAGCACAACCTGGTCCTGGGAGGGTTGGCCATGCTACTGTAGTCCTCCATTTAAGTGCCCAGAGCAGGACAGGAAGGGTCCTGCAGGGCCTTGGGCCCACAGTAAGGACAGGGCACACCAACCCTACCAAGACCTTGGTGGGCATTAAGGCTCTGAGTTTGCTGCTGTGTGAGCCCCTAAGGAACTCTTAGAAATACAGAAACCGGCTCGGTGCCTGTAGCTCAATCGGCTAAGGTGCCAGCCACGTACACCTAAGGTGGTGGGTTCGAATCCCCAGCCCGGGCCCGCCAAACAACAATGATGGGTGCAACCAAAAAATGGCCGGTCATTGTGGTGGGCGCCTATGGTCCCAGCTACTTGGGAGGCAGAGGCGGGAGACTCGCTTGAGCCCAGGAGTTGGAGGTTGGTGTGAGCTGTGATGCCATAGCACTCTACCCAGGGGGATAGCTTGAGGCTCTGTCTCAAAAAAAAAAAGGAAACGTTAGAAGGAATACAGGCATTCTGTATCATGTACTTAACTTTCAACATTCAGGAAGTGATTAATGGATTGGTAGGTCCTACTACATATATCTAACCCCTTCAGCTTCTGAATGTGGCATGCCTATTTAAAGATAATCCAGGCTTGGCGCCTGTGGCTTGAGTGCCTAAGGCGCCAGCCACATACACCTAAGATGGTGGGTTCGAATCCAGCCTGGGCCCACCAAACAATGATGGCT
>CAUYQV010015636.1:0-18704 GCA_963574575.1 Galagoides demidoff | reverse complement strand
GTAGATTTTATTTCTATTTGCCACAAGTCACAACCAGTCCATCAATAAAAATGCTCAGCTGTCCATGCACAATTTGAAGAAAATGTTTCACAGTGTAACCAAGACCAATATCCACTGGACTCTGTTCTTAGGTTGTACAAGAGAGAAGAACTGTTGGTCATGTGGTAGTTTGGTAGTTTTACTTAAGAATGAATAAAAGTGATGAACAAAGTATAGGTAGCTTCGGTGTATTAATATTTATGAACAAATTGCAGCAGTTCTCAACCTGTGTGTCATGACCCCTCTTTAACAATAAAATTACATTGAAGCATTAGGAAGGTTGAGAACCACTGAATTATAGCTTCAATGTGTTTATGTGTGTTTATGAAGAATATGTATGTGACACTCCAGAAACCTACCTTGGCTTTGTCATACAACGTAATACCTCAATACTGGGAAAAAGAAAAAGAAAGGAAATCTACTTTCTGGGTGCTTAGTTTGATTACTTTGTGATCCTCTTGAATGCTATCTACACACAGGACTATAAATATGCTTTGAGCAATTCTAGTTGTGTCGTTGGTTCAAGAAACAAGACCAGGTTTTTTAATCCTAGCACATATTTGACTAGAACCATAAGCGATCATTGTATTTTCTTTGTGAATGGATATTAGGAGATTAAAACAGTTCTCAGAATTATTCTTACATGTGCTCATGCTGGCATATGTCATGAGCTTAGGGAAAGCTTAGCTCATCGCATAAAATAATTTGAAAGATTTCCTAATAAATAAAGATAGTGCTTTAAATATTTACAATAATCCCACAACGGATTCAATGGACAGGACAAATCATTGTTCTCAGCACATTAATATCAAAATTCAGGGAAATTTTTAAAAAAAGGTTCTCCAGAAAGTCAATTGCCACAAAACATAACTCTGATTACCTCTTTTAGTTGACGTCCTTCCTTCATTAATTTTTTCACCTATTTTACCAATTTTCTTGTAACATCTATTGTGGGTTAGGCATTTAAAAGTGCCTGAAGAACTTAAAGATGTATTAAATAAATATCCAGTCAATCAATACTGGATAAATGGAAGAACAGAACATAGTATTTCTTCTCTAGGCTCATAAGTCCGGATAAAAGTTGCTGGAATCAATTGTTTCTCATCTGAGACCTGAAGGATAAACAGCGAGACAAAGTCAGTCCCTGATCTGTTTCTGAGGGATGCTGGGACTCTTCCCTGAAGCAGGGGAGAGGGGAGGCTCCCCGAGGTTGTTCATCGCTTACTCCCCCAGCCCCGTGATTATATTATAAACACAGCGCCTATTACCTGAATGGTCTCTGGGCCATCTTCCAGTTCAGGTGACATCAGGGAGTATGGGTGACTAAGAGTTTACTCAGGAAGACTTGAAGAAGCCACACTGTGGGAAATTTCAACCCTCACTTGCTGTATCTACAACTAGGGACTCATTTCCGGAGCCTCAGATGATGGCGGCTGGAGAGCAAGGTCAGGTCATTTGTCTATCTCTTCAGCATCTTTTATCTCTTCCTTCTAAGTTATTCCCATCAGTGTTCTAAAGCGCTTTATGATTGCTATTTTAAAAAGAAACCTACATTCCTCCAGTTCCCTCTCTGCCCTCTACTTTCTTTCATTGAAAAGTAAGAGCAGTCTACACACGGCATCTCCACTTCCCCCCATAGCTCACGTCCCACTCCATCTGGCTGCCAAACTCATACTCAGATACCAGTTTTGCATCTGTCAGTCCTTTCATTCCACACACCTCAATGGCATTTGACTCAGCGGCTCCCATTCTGCTCCTTCAACACCACCCCAACCACTGTTTCTCCTGTACCTTGGAAATGCTTCTCTGGGTCTACTGCAAGTTTCTTTTTTCATGTGGTCCCTTAAATCCCGAATTTCTTTTAAAGTTCAATCTAGGATATTCCCTTGTCACTCTCTGTTCCTTTCCTAGATGACAGTGGCCATCCCCCATGGTTTTAAATACCATCTACTTCAAGTCGCTCCCCATTTTACATTTCTGGCCTTCGTGAGCCTCAGATACACTCAACCAAATCCCTGGACAACAGTGAGAGAACTTCACAGATCAGACTTTGCGTGCCCAGCATGGACACCTTAATCCTGATATTCTGATACTCAATTTAAAGAACTTCCATCTGTCCAGTTGATGGCGAAAGGAAAAAAAAAATCACACCTCAAAGTTCTCTCACTCTCATCTTTCACACTCGGAAAATCAGAAAAATCTTGTAGTTGACACTGACGTGTTTTTGAATCACTCAACTCTCTCCTCCCTAAAGCCACTTTCTAAGTTGATTCCATCTCTTACCATTGCTCTGCTGTGCCTCATTTCTGTCCCTTTCCCATCCATCATGTAAACCAGGACTCAACATATGAATTACATATATTATTTAATTGCATCAACCCTCTTATGAACGTCCTATTTCATCAATAGTAGAATGGCTGTATCTTTGATTCACATATAGGCAAAGTCGTGCTATGGAGGAATAAAGGTAAATCAGTTAACATCCTGTGTAACAGCATGGATAGATCTCAGAAATATAATGTGGAGTGAAGAACAAAACAAAACAAAAGAGCTCTTACCTTCTGATTTTATCCATATAATGTTAATGAAAGAAGTACAAGTGATGAATGCCGGCAGAAGTTAGCATTGAGATGACACGTGGATGGGTAATCACTGGGAAGAAATTGCTCTGGTAATGTCCCGTGGCGGCTCCCTGGGGGCGGTCTTCACTTTGAACTGTGTGTTAGGATTCATTGAACTGTGTGTTAGGATTTGTGCATTTCTCTTTATGTGGGTCATGCCTCAATAGAAAGCTTGTGTTAAAACCCTAATAAAGAGTGTTTCGGTCTTTCACGGTTGTTGTTATTGTCACTAACCGTTCTGGGTGTGTTAAAACCAAGAAGTAGAAAGGGTAGCATTTTCTGCTGAGTAATTATTGTGTTATTTAGAAAAATGCCTAATTATACATTCAACGGATACACGGGAATAATTTCAGAAAGGCTTGGCTCATATGAAAAGTATGTGTTTTGCATAAATAGTATCCTGTTGTCAGAAAAGTAAACACCCTGGCCTAGATTTAAATAATGCTCATGTAACTATGGCGAAGAAAATAAATTAAAGACATAAACAACGTCTACAAATACAACATTACAAGTGCTATTCTAACTGTTAGTTTGACAGGAAAAGAAACATTATTCTGTTTGAATGGGAAAAGCCATACAAAGAAAGCATGAGAATCCGCACTTTACAAATCAAATTTACAATAGGAATGCTGTCCTTCTATAACTGTGAAATCTATTAGTAATTACTCAGAGTGAGAATTTTTATCTTAGGTATCAAGATAAAAGAACCATAGCACGGACTTTAGTATTAGACTGTGGAGTTACTCACACATTTCTTATTTCTTTAATTTCATGGTCTTTTTTTTGAGAAATACAGTAACAAGCACTTTTGAGTGAAAAACTATCAAAACCAGTAAATAGGACATAGTCTGTTTCTAATAACACACACGAATAAACTCGTTTTGAATTTGCAAGATAACACGATAATATTAACTTTCAGAACAAGTTCTAGCCCTTGAAACTTCTCAATCAAGAATAAAATCTAAGGTGAACTATAAAATAGAAATAACACTTTAAAAAACTAATGTAAATTACAGCATCCGTCACTTTCATTCAATTTCAGAGTGATATTTACCTGAACTCAAACACTGAAGACTATCATTTGGGTATACAAGGTGAAAACTTGCTATGATTAAGGCAGTTCATTTAAAACAAATGATTCACGACCCTTGAAAACTCAGGTTTACGAACTCCTTAAAAGTTACATACGTTAAAGTTAGAAATAAAATTATGAATATATGTATCATATACGTTTCTGTCTTGTCATCTTCATTATTAAAATAGAAGAGATTTTTATACTAACATGGCTACCCTCTTGTTCCTTTTTCCTTTATTATTTTTCACAAATGTTTCTAACATTAGCAGGAAATCAAAATTTTCACTGTTCCTGTCTGCAAACTTAGGCATTCGAGCATATTCCCGAGATATATTTGCAAATGGTTTGTAATGGGTGAGATTTTGTGATGTTTTAACATTCCTGATGGGGGGGAAAAAGCCTTCTAAAACAAATAGGAGTTTCATTACCGGTCTAAAGACAACTTCATTTTTCTGTTCTCGAATGATTAACTCGGTTTTACAGCAGCTGATAAGCATCTGCCTGAATGACACCTCCTGAGTGAGGAAGGGGCCCCGGTAGAGAGCCGGGCAGCGGGGTGTTCCAGTCAGTCAGGAGAAGGGAGCACGACCCCTTCAAATTCCATTTCACGACTCACTTCATGTTCAGAGCTGAATCTGCATGGAAATCAAATTCATAAATTCAGCCAGAGCTTTGATCAGGAATTTTGCGGTGGTTATTGTTCTTTCTGAATTGTTGTAAAAGTCACGGCAGATGGAACGTTTCTCGAAATGTCTGTCAATACTCATCACCCTCTTCTCTCACCACGGCTCGGGACGAGAAAATTGTGAGGACCTTCCCAGAATCGGGCCATGTTTCTCGGAACGTGAGCGATCCTTAGGCACCCTCACTCATGCCTATGTGAAGAAGGTGAAGTTACACCCTGAAATAGGCCTTGTTTCTCTTCCTCCCGGTCCAGGAGACTTCCAAGCACTCTGGGATGGTCTTCAGGAAAGTGAGCACTTAAGTCTGAACCACACTGTGAGTCATTACAAACCCCCCCATAGGAATGCCCAAGGGAAAGCAAAGCCATTCACATAGCCATACAGATCCCTGTACACACACCTGCACACACATACATAGGCAATTGCTGTGTTAGGTATTTATAAAGTATATCTCTCTATATTTATATCTATATGTGCTGTAAAAGTTACAAGGAGAAATAAATCCACATACATATTCAATTGCTTTATAGTTCCTTTATATATGATTAATATGCATTTTGTATTTACATAGGACCTATAGCTATAATTTTTCTGTCACTTGTCTATCAAAGCACATTAAATGAAAACATAGAGTTTGGCAAATGATAAACACTGGACTCCCAGAACTGCTCCCTCATAACTGTGGAGCTGTACGACCCTGGGCGTGAATTAACATTTCGGAGACTTGGTGTTTGTTATCATCGTGGTTTTTAATATACATGGGATTGGGATGTGCTTTAGATGAATCAATGTCCATAAAAGATTACCATTTATCATATCATCGTATATGCTTGTTTTTCCAGGTCCAAAGAAATTGCCTATGTGTATGCAGGTAAGCACAATGGCCTACACCATGTACTAGGAAATTCACTGGTAACTTCTTACACATATGTGTCCGTCTCTCACATTTACCATTTAAAGCTGGTACCACTGCGACTGATCGGACACCATGTTTACAGACAAGGGAACAAATCCACGGTGGGTAAAACAGCTGGGCTGACATTTACTGACAGTAACTGGTACAGCCCCTATCTATCTCAACAAGCAGATGGAAAGGGAATTTCCACTGAAGCCACACAAAAAGCTCTAATTCGAGGTGTGTTTGTCTCAAAAGCGCATTTCTAAAACTAACCTCATTCTTAAAATTTCCATTTACCTTTCCAATTTCAATAAGATATCACAATTTTTACTCCGATACTCTTTGCCAGAATCTGTATAATATAGTCATGAAATTATACAAAGATTTTTTTTTACCTTCCAGTCTGTTTTTGTCTTACCTACGGCATAACCTATAGACGGGTTCTTGAACAATGATCACTGCCACAAGAAAGAGAAATTAACACCTGTTAGTTGCAACTTTAACCACACACCATGTTGTGATCTGATATCTCCATAACCATTAATAAATTTCTAGGCTAAGGCCCAAGATTCTATTTAGTGCTATAATTTAAAAAGCATCTTTTCTGTATTCAACATATAGGCAACGTGCCAAGACAAGGAAGGAAAATTGTCTTGATTTGTTTGCCAGCTGGCACTTGGGGCTGAATGGCTAAATACCAAAGACCTGCCATTCCGCAGTCACACAGGAAAACAAAATGAATTTCTTGCTAAGTGTACATACTTCTTACTGTTGAAAAATTATCCTAAAAATAAACTAATTGCCACTGTAAAACAGAATTTTATCTCACCCAGAATCCAGCTGGAAATGCTGAGAAAGACAAATATAAAACTGCTGGCAGAAGGGATTTGGGGTTTAATACTACTATTAATATACAGCTGTTAATAACATTTCCTTCTTAAAATTTTATCAGTAGAGTTAGTGTCCCATTTTCGCTGTAAATAATTTGCTTTTATTTGTGAATATTGTTCGTTAAAGGGGGAAATATTCTTTTTTATAGCTGTATGATAGATATGTATTGCCTGCAACATAAAGCATTTGTGTATATATAATGTAATAGGCATCTAAATATCTATCTATATATACACATAAAACTACTTAAAAGCTCAAAGTAGTCTTCTTCATGCAATTATAATAAATAATTACTGGTCATTTTTATTGAATTATTTATTAGCATCAGAAATATTTAGAACCACAAGAAGCCCGCTGTTCGAGGTGGGATTTGAGATTAGACTAAAGTATACAAAACACTAAATGTCAGTTGTCTCCATATGTAAAAACACTTACAGTCTTAAGGAATTTTTGGTGGATGCCACTGGTGACCCAGTTGCCATTTCACGTATTTAGCACGTATTTTTCTCTGGAAGATGTACCAATTTGCAATTTCTTACTCCTTGCTACTGCCTATGTCATTCAACCTGAAGTTTGCAAAATAAAAAAAAAAAAGCACAAATATAGACCATTGCACACCAGTAGAAATCTTTAAATGGGTGCAATCTTATGAGATAGCTTTAGTGATTTTCTTTTTTTTGAGACAGAGCCTCAAGCTGTCCCCTGGGTAGAGTGCCATGCCATCACAGCTCACAGCAACCTCCAACTCCTGGACTCAAGCGAGTCTCCTGCCTCAGCCTCCCAAGTAGCTGGGACCACACAGGCACCCGCCATAATGCCTGGCTATTTTTTTGTTGTTGTTGTTGTTGCAGCCATCATTGTTGTTTGGTGGGTTGGGGCTGGATTCGAACCCGCCACCTTAGGTTTATGTGGCTGGTGCCTTAGCCACTTGAGCCACAGGCACTGAGCCGCTTTAGTGATTTTCAAACACATTAGAAACTATCCTAAGATATGAGACCATGATATCCATTACCTGGAAACCTCACATCTTAACATATTTGGCTAATTTGTTTACAATGCCCACTTAACACTGAAGTAATCTCTTGAGCTGTAAAGAGGTCTAACTCCAAATATTTCACTTTATGATAACCTTAATGGTACCTTCTGGGGGGGGGGAAGCTGAGAAAATCTCAACTTTGGAAGAAAAAACAAAACTTGGAAATAGCTAATAACACACACATAGACTTGTATATACAGGCGCTATTTCGTACTTAAGCTTCTTTACCGTTGGTCGTTACTTCATCCTCGTGACATTGTTAAGGACCTGGCTGAAATCAGGAATCAGTCAGTGGCTCATTAAACTTCTATTTTCTTCAACGACAACTTCCCCACCGGCAAGCGCTGCAGTTTGGGTGAGCATCAGGTTAGTGGGTATGTTATTAACACTGATTAGAACCCAATCTGACAGGTTATGCTGACCTATGGAAATACGATCAGCAAACTTCCATTTGATTCCTTCCAAAGGAATTGAAACCCTAATTTGAAGAAATGCCCCATTTGCATCTGCAGGCAGCCTTATGATGGATGACAGGGAGAGTTTTCAGCTAAGATAGAGAGTTGACTCTCAGGAGTTATTATTTAGTGGAAATGAAATTTCCTAACCTATTTAGATGGACCAGGTTGTGCGTTATCTTTCACACGGATATCTCCTCGCTTGCCTTCATTTCAATAACTACTGCTGCTATTCTCTGCTTACTGAGGGAAGAAGAAGATAAAAAAAATATGTTTTCCCACGAGAATGGCAAAATATCTCATATTTATTACACTCAGATAAGAATCTGCTTGAAGAAGAGTAATTTAAAGTCGTGTAACAATTCTATTCCTGAATTATCTTGTATTTTTACAATATACAGGAGAGTGTGAGTAGCACCAGGCGTTATTGACGGTGGTCACTTTTATTAGCGACATTTCCATACATAGTAATTGAGAGAAAAGAAAGAAAAAGAGGATTTTGAAAGTTACAGAATGAGGATCAAATGCCACGAAGCTTTATGAATTTTCACAGTAATCACTGTTTCTATATTGATGATTTTCTCCACGTTCCTAAACAGCCTACCACTATTTATGAGAATTCTCGTGATGAGCAAAACGACTTCACATATAAAAATGCCACAATGCTGCGTTTGTTTGTTTTTCTCTTTATTTCTTCTGGACTGTCATTTTTGGGGAAACTTTATCTACCTACGATAATGGGGATTCCAACCAAAGATAAGTAAACGAGGGCGTCAAATAATAAAACCTTGGAAATGTTATCTTGAACCACTCCTCCTAGCGACAATAAAAAGCGTTTTGATGAATTCTTTTTCTTCGGATTTCCAAGTTCCTCTTCAGACTGGAAAATGAAAAATCACTCACGTTGTAAAACTCTCTCTCTGAGCTGCAAACTCTCCCTGCCATAAATCATGAAGCTGCCTGTAGATGCAAATGGAGCATTGCTTCAAATTAGGATTTCAATTCCTTTCACATTATAGCACTTGCCCATGCATAACCTTCAAAGATAGTTCTTTTCGGGAATTTCCAAATGTGACAGGCAGAGCACTATCAAAGACATGCCGTGTATGGCTGTTCTATAAGAACGTGTCAGTCAGCCGAGTGCTTATGATCATCAAGTCTCAAGGTTAAAAGAGAACGTAAAACTCACTTAGTTCAGCCATATGTTCTGTTGCTTGAAGCGTTTTCAGAGCGAGGCTCCTCTGGGGTTGAGCTGCATGGGTTTTAATCCCGAATCCTACCTTTCAGCATGGGTCCAGTTATGTGAACGGTTAGCGCTTCATTTTCCTCACTCATAAAATAGGGGCAAAGTAATAATAGGAATAGGACCTGTTACAGCATCATCGTAAGGGACGGATGAGTTATTACTTATGACACATTTGGAAACGTGCCTGGTACCCACCCGCCACCCTTCCTCTCTACCAGCAGAGCGGATCTAGTCTTGCCTGGGTCTCCTCAAAGGAGCCTGTTATACAAAGTTGGTCAGCGCAGATTGTTGGTGATGTCGTTCCACTGAGCCCAAATCCACGTGCCTCTGATTTCTTCTCACTGTTCTCGTTCCATTCCTTGAAATCGGGCAGCAAAATGGCTTAATCCCAACATCCCTCAAGTCATCTTCAAATGTGAATTCAGCACATGCTCCAAAATCGGAGAGATTGGGGGTGGGGTCCTTGGGAATTCACGGGGGCTAGTGAACCGAAATCATTTAATACCATGTTTTGCTGTGGGTTGGAGAGAGAGAGAGAGGTGTTGTCATGGTGCCAATTTCTTGGAGGTGTCGTAGGGTCCAATGTATACAAGCGCTTAGAACTCAATTGATGCTTATCATGTTGACGATGAGGATGATGATGGTGAAGAAGGTATCAATTCCCATACTGGCTAAAATATGCCCCAGTCACCTTACACTGTGAGTGAACTGTGCTCAGAGCTTCCCTAGATTTTACATGACTGAAAAGTTACCCTCATGGTGACGGTCCTCAAATGGTTTCCATTGTGCATTGATTCTGTTTCTGTAGCTCTGACAAAAAAGAAAATCATCTTGATAATACGCTTCATCTATTTCATTGACAAAACGTCTTTGAACATCTTATCAAAACAAGAAATGTTGCCCGATGCAGAAACTCTGCAGTCAATTACCTAGAGATTCACCTTTATTTTCTTTAGTTCCAATTGCTTATTACTTGTCATGTTATAGTCCTGCATAGCCCTTACTTTTCATATTGAAAATCGACATCCTTTCTGTACAAACTTCCTTCAATAGAACCATATTGCTCTTCATCTTAGGCATGCATTTTCAAGTTTCAGTTAACTATTTTTCCCTGCATTCTTTTTGTGTTTTTTTATGTGATACCAAGGATGGTGATGATACACGGAATCACAGCATCTCTCACTAAGAACTATGATGGCTCCATGAGTATGTTTTTGCGTCTACCATTCATTTCTTCTAGTTGAAAAACAACTATCAGTTATCTTTCTACAGCATAAATGCATCCGTCATTGATTAGAATCTTCTATTGCACAACATCACATACAGAATGAGGTGTCTTTTCAAAGCATCCAGAGCCTTCTATTACCTTAGCATTAATTTCCTCACCAAATTAATTTCCTTTAGTTAAGTTCCTCGCATTGTTTTTTTTATATATGTTTTATACCACTGCATGGAATTTACCAATTGATTCATGCTACCTTATAGCCTCTTGAAATCATACCTGATGTTCTGGTTATATAAAAACACCATCATTCACATCCCCACTGACAACTCCTCTCTCTCTCTCTCTCTCACACACACACACACACACACACACACTCCTACTCACTTCATTGCTCATCTTAAAAATTCTTCCTTGTTCTTTGATTCCTAACATGTTCTTTGAGTTTTTCCTCATTTTCTGATTTTGATGTCAAGATATTAGACTAATTTGTGCAGTTTATATTTTCCATTTTATAGATACATATATATAGTCATTTAAAAAATAGAATATAATTTATTCTTTGAATGTGCCTTTTCCCCCTGTATACATCTCATCTGTATATTCTGCTTCCTGTGTATATGCTTTTAAAAGCAACTAGAATGACTTTCGCCTAATGTAAACTGATTATTTTTGAATGATGAGATTTGTGGAAATTTTTTTTCACATGTGTATTTTTTGTGGCTTGAATTTTATATATTTATCATTAAAAATGATAGCGGGCATCCTATAAATGGAAAATTTTCAAATTTTAATTCTTTTCCCTTTTTTGAAAATCGATATCTAAAAATCATCAGTAAGGTAAAGTAGAATGAATCTAATCACACATCAAATTCTTCTAAAGATTGTAAGATTGAAGTTAAGAAATTTTATGTGATTTTTAGAATCCATTTGGCATATATTATAGAAACCCAGATGGCATTAAAAAGAAGAGGAATTTTCCACACTTTTAGTGCCATTATGATCTTCCTACCATAAAATTGAATCAAGAAATAAAAATATTCATTATGTAGTGGAAGAATTTATACAATATATAATTGTGAAGATATTATGGAAATTGCTGGGTAGTCAAATGGAAAAGGAGCTGCTGTGTTTGCATGTCTAAAAACTAACTGGATCATACAAGCTTGGCCATTCCTTATGCTTTTCCATAGGCAAAAACAATTACGATAATCCCTTTTATAGGTTTTAACAGTATAAAATACATTTTTAAAATAAATTAACATAACACTCCACAAGCAGGGAATGTTCGAATGATGCTGAGTGGCTTGGCCCTGGCTGCCATTTACGAAACAGGAAAGAGACACCATTTCGGTTTTTAATAGCTGGTTAACATTTGGCTCAAGTGAGTTTGCAGACAAACAATATCAGCTTCATCTCATCTAACTACATCTGACTTCAGGCAAGGACAAGAGGATCGATGCTCCCTATGATGGTAGAATGCTAAATCAGCTCCTCAAAACTGGGTTTCCAAGATATTAAACCATAAATATTGACTTGCTTCCAGACGAGCTTCCATTCAAGCCCCTTCACTTCGGCTTCCTGCCCTTTCCCCATGTCTTCCCTGGAGGACTAGACAGCGTCATAAGCATCTGCTCACGCCACACATCACAGACTTAAAAACCTAGGTGTTCCCTTTGTATTTAATAAATAATCAAATAAGAAGATACAAAGCCAAAACAAACAAAAATATTAGTTTTAAATATTCAACTATTTATACGAAGACATTTCCACGGGTCTGATTTACCCTGATAGTTCCTTCCTTTATTTATTTTATCAAAAAAGTGTAGATCCTAATCCAGAATTATCTGATAGCCACATTTGATAGATTAAAAACAAAAATGGAATAGAGATAAACCTAATAAATGTTAAATTCTCTCAGTGATCCAGTTGGTAATTTCCTTAAATGTCTAACACATTTATATGTGTTCGGTAACACAGGTAGTAAAATATTAGCCTCTTAGGTGTTTGAAGTAATTGAATTTAAGTCACTCTTTGACTATAAATCCTTGGGCACAATACTTACTCGCTCTAAAACTGAGTTTTCCGACTTTTAATTTGGATATGATGCTACATATTTCACTGTGAGGGTGAGGCTTGAATAGGAGAATGAATTTTGATTTCTAAGTCAAGAATCTGGAAAAAAAGAGTGTGATATAGGTGATAATTATTCTTTCCAAATATGCTAACATTCTTTTATAAGGTGCTGAGCTCGTTAGTTTCCAAGCCCTAGACAAGGCCGAAAGCTCATTACAATATTGAAGCACTAGTTTCCATAGCGCAGAGTCCAACCACGTGAATCAACCCTTTTGACTGATTGATTGAGCTGAGTCTCTATGATAAGATTTTAGGCATCAGAACACTCAGGATTCTTTAGTTTAAATTAGTTTTGTCTAAGCTTCAGAAAGAGCAAATAGACAAACTACAAAATGAGAAAAAACATATTTGCGTGCTATACATCTGACAAAGGGCCGATGACCAGAATCTACAAAGAACTCAAGCAAATCAGCAAGGAAAAAACCCAAACACATTTAAGAAGCGGGCAAAGGTCAGGAAAAGAAACTTTTCAAAAGAAGATAGGCTAATGGCCAAGAAACATACAAAAATGCCCAGCGTGGCTCATCATCAGGGGAATGCAGATCAAAACCACAATGAGATATCACCTAACTCCAGAGAGAAGGAATCTTATCAAAAAGTCTCCAAAACAACAAATGCTGGTGTGGCTGCAGAGAGACAGGAACACAGTAACACTGCTGGTGGGACTGCAAACTAGTACAACCTCTATGGAAAGTACAATAGAGATTTCTCAAAGAACTAAAAGTAGACCTACCATTTGATCCAACAATCCCACTACTGGTTATTTACCCAAAGGACAAAAAGATATTTTATAAAAAAGACATCTGCACTTGAATGTTTATAGCAGCACAATTCACAATTGGGAAGATGTGGGAACAACCCCAGTGCCCATCAATACATGAGTGGATTAACAAAATGCTGTATATGTGTACCATGCGGTACTACTCAGCCATAAAAATGTGGTGAACTAATACCTTTTGTAACAACCTGGATGAAACTGGAGACCATTCTTCCAAGTGAAGTTATCACAAAAATTTAAAAAAACAAACACCACATGCACACTCACTATTAAATCAGAACTAACTGGTTTAACACGTGTACATATGGAAATAACACTCATCAAATTCAAATAGGTGGGGGGAGTAAAATCAGACCTAAGGGATACAGTGCACACCATCTGGGTGATGAGCACACTTAAAACTGAGAAGAGAGGGGTTAGGCTGGAAGGGGAGAAGGGGCGATGGTGGTTTAAGGCTACAAAGTTCGGGTTTGAGATGAAGAAGTTCTAGAAAGCTAGTGTATGGCATGGTGACTACAGTTAATAACAATAATAATGTATTATATACTTGAAATTTGCTAAAAGAGGAGACAGCAAATATTCTTACCCCCCAAAAAGTAAAATAAAATGGTAACCATGCGAGGGGATTCACATGCCAATTAGCTTGATTGTGGTAATGATTTCACAACATACACACACATGAAAATATCACAATGGACACCTTAAGTAGATACAAGTTTTAATTGTCAATCACACCACAACAGAGCTGGACAGGGAGAAAAAGAGCATGAGGAAAAAGAAAATAAGTCAGTATTTTTTAATGATCACTTTGTATATGAAGGATTAAACGAGAGCAGAGACCCTAACCATGAGAACAGTGATACCATAGTTGGGCCACCATGAACAGTCTCCCAAAGATTATCTACACCTCCATAGGGAGATTATGGTGGTTCCAGGCTCAGCACCAGCTCCCTGCAATTACTCCAGACCAGACCTTAGTGTAAGGATGTGACTGCTCTCGGTGCCTCTAATGGTACACATTTCCTGGAGGACCTAGTATTCCATATTCCCCCCAAAGTGTTTGGTTTCTAAGAGAAACAGTATGTCCCTGAATACCACCTCCAGAGGACAGTTGGCTGGTGTCATTTCTAGGCTGGGATTTCTTCAAAAGTTGTTTCTTATGAACCCGGTTTATCCTCTTTACAGCCCCTTCAGGGACCCAACTGAACGAAGCATCAGGGAATCCCTGCTGCCCATTCTCTGTGTCCTGTGGTAGGTGCAGGGTCCTTAATACAGTTAGGCAGGGCCTGACTGTGCACCACTGCCCTGATCAGAGCTCTGTGCTCCTCATCTCAGTGTTTACGTGCACAGCCACCCTGCACCCCTCCAGCTAGCTTCCAGTTCCCACAGATCATAGGTCCTCCCTCGAATGTGTTCAGAATGAACACTGAGGAAATTTACAACAGCCAAAAGGAGAATCATAAAGAGCTAACTCAGAAAAACACATATAAATGTCAAAGCCTTGGTTTTCTGACACCAAAGTACCACCAGGAGAAAAAAGAAATTTCTTTAAACCCTATCAAGGAGGGGAAAAGTTAGATTTAGGAGAAATAACAATAACATTTATAGGTTAATCACACAGAACCTAAGATGGAGCTAAATAGGACCTCTATGCTTGTACTTTTGAAATTTGCTTAATGTTACTATAAATAATGAGTTGATAGTTATATGCTATGTTTTGCTATTTCTAATAAAATTTTTATAATGGAAAAGCCATTATTACCTGCCTAATGTGTTAATCTATTCTCTTGATTTCCCCACACAGAGAAGTAGCCTTTGCCAAATGATTAATAGTTTTTATGGTCACAATTAACCGTAATTGAAGCCAAGCATGGAACTCACAAGGAAATGAACAATCTCTAACATGCAGCCTGAAGACTCATAAAGAGACGATTAAAGAGACGATAACACAGTATGCATGGAGTCCACTTAGACTCTCACCATGTGGGTTAAGTCTCATTTTGTGGTTACTATAAAAAGTACAATGGTAGAGAAACTCACTCTCTTCTTCTGATGAGGTTAGGAAGCCGAGGTAAGCTGGAGCCAGCTTGGGCCAGCTCTGGTAAAAGTCAGTTCTGTGAATTTCTTATCAATTCTTCATGCAGTGATTGTCAAGGCAGCAGCTTGAAATTGATCGTGGTGAGAATGTTTACACCACTGACATCAGCAAAAGCTGCAAATTACAACTGGGTTTTTCCTTTATTCCTTCTTTTCTCTGTTGCTCTCTCTCAGAATCTGTTTACCAACACAGGCCCACTTAAAAAAGCAAATTTTAAATGTACTTAAATCTGAGTTCCTCCTAGAAAGATATTTAGGGTTTTAAAAAAAAATTGTCTCAATAAATGCAACAAATATCTGAATAAAGCACTGCTTCTCATTCCTTTATTTCTTTTATCTCACCACCTACAAAATTTACTTCTTGAAAATTATTTCTCTCAACCCTATTTTTACAATTTTCTGTTGTCCATTATAGTTTATACTTTATCATTGTTCTTTTTTAAAGTAGACTTATTTCAGGTTATCATAAAGGTATAAACAACTGGGTCAAAATATTTGAATTTGTTTGATAGAGTCCCTCTTGTAGTTATGTCCCACACACACAAAAGGTGTGCCAAGCACCCCGACCCCATGCCCATTCAGTGACAGCACCCCAACCTCATCCCCCTCCCCCTTCCTCACTACTCCTCCCCACAACTTGAATTGAAATGTGTTTTTCTCCTATATGGCCATGCATCAGATCATCTACTGGCATCATGTTAGCTTTGAACACATTGGATAATTGCTCTTCCATTCTTGTGATACTTTACTAAGAAGAATGTGGTTCAATGCCATCTGATATTACAAAAGATGTGAAGTCACCATCTTCTTATGACTGAATAGTATTCCACAGTGTGCACGTACCAATTTGTTAATCCATTCCTGAGTTGATGGGCATTTAGGTAGTTTCCATGTCTTGGAGATTGTAAATTGAGCTGCAATAAATAATCTCGTGTAAATGTCCTTATGATAAAAATTTTTTTTTCCTTCTGGGCAGATGCTTAGCAGTGGGATCTTTTTTCAAAAACATTCATCTACCTTTTGTGATTTCTACTTCTTGCTTTAAATAAACACCCATAACCTATACATATATTAGATTTAAGATTTTCCTAGAAGTTAGAAACCAGGTTTCTAATTGAGAGCCAAATGTATAGAAAGTCAGCACATTAGGAGTGAGGAAATTAGTAGGGACGGTAGAAATAAGAATAAGAGAAGACTTGTGATGAGCCACATAGTAATAATGATAACTGTATGCTGCTATGCTGGGTTAATCTTGAAACTTTTATTTTAATTTTTAATATCAATCTTGTTAAACACCTTGTGGGGCTGCAATGACTACCCATCTAAATAGGTTTATGGCTTTTGATGATGTCACACAGTGAATGTGTAGCACATTGATGATGTCACATAGTAAATGTGTAGCACATTGATGATGTTGCATAGTGAATGTGTAGCACATTGATGATGTCACATAGTGAATGTCTACTACAACTGAGATTTGAACTCAGTAGTTACTCATTTCTCTAGTGTTCATGATATCTAGTGATATGACCGAGACAATGTGTTAATGCCCACGTATGGCTGAAGCCAACCTTAGTGCACTGTAATAAATGCTAAGCGTATCTAAACAGAGCTGGGAGGGTTGATTGCCCAAGTATGATACTATATACCTGAAACCAACCAGAGGAGATGAAAAAGATTAGAGGAAGGATGCAAGAATTTACACAAAAACATATCATATATTCTCCCATTTGAGTCCTGGATATTTTTTCGGAGTTAAGCATGACTTTGTTGAACTTTCCAACAAAACTGATTCAATTGCCAGTCTGATTGGGTTTAGCGCCAAGCTCACTGGAAGCTTGATTAAAAGTTGGTTTAGCATAGAGTGACCAGATTTTAACATTAGTAAGGTGGGACAACATGGCCGGGGGGCGGGGCAGGGACGGGGCAGGGATGGGGCAGGGCAGGGCCTGACAACAATGCAAACTTTGATAAGCAGTTCTGGATAATCACTTCTCAGCAATTATTTGTTATTATTACAGTTTACCATTATAAAATTAACAAAAATAATATAAAACTCATATTCTGGAGAAATAGCCACATGGCAGCCGAAAACCGTATATTCCCTTCTTGTTCTCCTGCCTGTTCGTGCAGTCTTTCCAAAAATCAGGACTTTTTTAAAACACTGCGGGATGCGGGACAAATTGTTAGAAAGTGGGACGTCTGGTCACCTGAGTTTATCACCAAGCCCTTGACAGTGAAAGCCATGACCTGATTACTCAAACTTTGGGTTCCCATGATAAATAATTCATTTGGAATTTTATTTTACATATTGGGCCTCTGTGTTCCAGTGATTGGTAGTCAGACCCAAAAGAATGATAAACCTATAGAACTCTGCTAGAATTATCTGGGACAGAAAGTCAGTAAGCCAGGATATAGACCAGACTAGGCTCATTTTCTATCTCAAGGCAGAATCATGTCCTACATGAAGATGACTCTCCAAGCCTGTATTAGACATTCCCGGGTGTGTGGACCTTCCAATTCCTAGAACTAATCATAATATTGTGTGTCTCCCTTAAATTGTAAGACCCATAAAAGCAGATAGATATCTGTCTTTCAGACAACTGAATCCCTGCCACCTGGCACAGTGTCTCAGAGAACACGTGTTGAGTAAGTGGCTGAATGAACGGACAAGGATCCTGGATGGCCACAAAGGTACCGTCATTCTGAGCAAAACCTAATTTGATTGAGCAACCAGACCTCTTTACATCTCTAATTACATTGTTACCTCCTGCTTTGGTTTGAATGTTTGTATTCCCCCAACATTGGTGTGTTGAAACTTAATCGCCAATGTAATCTTATAAAGAAATAGGGCATTCAGGAGGTGAGTATGTAGTGAGAGCTCCATCCTCAAAATGGGTAAGTGCCCTTATAAAGGAAGCCTGAGGAAGCTTATTTATCCTTTCCACCACATAATGATGCAATAAGAAGTAGACAGTGAGTCCCACCAAAACTACTAAATGTTTTGGCACCTTGGTGTGGGACTTCCTGGTCCCCAAGACTATGAGCAATAAATGTCCGTGTGTTATAATTCACCCCGTCTTAAGTATTTTGTTATAGCAGCCCAAATGGACTATGGCATATACGAATGACAAAATTTTGTTGCATGTAAGTTTATATGACGAATAGATTGTTTCAAAAATAATCCACCGTGGTCAAATAGAACTCGTCCCACAAATTCAAGGATGGTTCAACATATGAAATTCAACAAATGCGATGGCTCGGCACCTGTGGCTCAATCGGCTAAGGCGCCAGCCACATACACCTAAGGTGGCAGGTTCGAATCCTCACCCTGGACCCACCAAAACAACAATGATGGCTGCAACCAAAAAATGGCCGGGCGTTGTGGTGGGCGCCTGTGGTCCCAGCTACTTGGGAGGCTGAGGCAGGAGACTGGCTTGAGCCCAGGAGTTGGAGGTTGCTATGAGCTGTGATGCCATGGCACTCTACCCAGGGGGATAGCTTGAGGCTCTGTCTCAAAAAAAAAA
>CAUYQV010015635.1:0-19329 GCA_963574575.1 Galagoides demidoff | reverse complement strand
ATTCTGGTACAAATATCTTTGTTGTAATGTGATTTTTGGTCTTCTGGATATATACCTAGTACAGAAATTGTAGGAACAAATGGCAGGTCTATTTTTAGATCCCTAAGTGTTCTCCAAACTCAAACTTACTTTTTTGGTCTTAATTGCCTTTACATTCCATGAAATGTACTAACACTTTCTGGTTCCTAAGAATGTCTTTGTTACCAGTTCTCATTTTGAGTACATGATTTGATAATTGTGGTTGAAGAAGTAAAAAGTCAGATGACACTACTGACCTTTGTAGATGGCCCAGGAACCAGTTTCTTCATGGCCAGAGTGATCTATCTTAAAGTATTTCCATATTCATGAAGTTAGCATTTGAATATTTGAAAGGCATATTCATCTCCTAATTATTGTTTCTGAGGAAAATTTTCAGTGAGATTTATGGTCTTCATTTCCATGAAGTAGAAAGTAGAAACCTTACTTTTATCCTATTTTCTCAGCCCCTTGAACTCTTTCTCAAAATAGTTTTTTGCTACCTGTCAGGATTACTTGTGAAGGTTCATGAAGCAGGTGTTAAGAAAAAAGAAAACAATTTACTGTAATTATAAAAATCCTCTTTCCTTGGAAAAAGAAATAGAAAATGGAAAGAAGAAATATTAAAATTACCATATTAAAATCCACTTTATTTCCTTGAAAAAGAAATAAGAAAAAAAGCAAGTCAAAGGATCAGTAGCAGTGCTCTAGGATTAGAAATAACAACAGCAGCTGTTGGCTGTTGGAATCTGCTGAGTTCTGTTCTCTAGGGTTTTCAGAGGCCTGTCAACTTGACATTTGGAGGCATGGCTTCCTGCTCTGCTCTGCTCTGTACTGGAAGGATAGTATTTACTACCCTTGTGGGCAAGGGACAGACTGAAGATTTGGGAATGGTGCTGCAGGCCTGAGAGGGGCACCTAACGGGGGCCCCAGAGTCTGCACTGGAGAGAGGACAGAGATTTAGTGACCTGAATGGGACCTAGAGTTCGAAAGGAGGTGGGGGGTTAGGGGTAACCAGGCACTCTGAACTATTTATTCTACAAAGCCGCAGGACCAGTTTGGAAGCAGTTACCGAAGCCTGGGGGATGGAGGCTGAGCTGGATGGTGTAGCAGGCAGCGTTCAGGGGCTCTGGGAAACTGCGTCCCTTGACCAACCAGTGTGACAACAGTCATAGCGCTATTGTGATCCCCATACCACTCCTGTGGCCCACTGAGGTGGGGCGGTGGCCACCATCTCCCCGGTGCAAAGTCTCCTGCAGACCCCCTTCCTCATCTTTGCCTAAGCATTTGGCAATAGATTATCATCAGGTCTTGCTCCCAAAAGTCACAGTTTGGGCCACCCCAACAAGACTGGCATGATGCCCTCCCCAAGACCATAGCGGTGCAACCAATGGCTGGGCTAGGGGGGCGGCCATCACTTGTTTCCCTCCATACTTGTCATTCACTGGGGCCGATCTGCACAGGATTCAGGTACATCCCCACTAAGGGGCTGCAGGGGTGACAATGAACTCTCTGCAGCTAGACTCTACTTGGACCCCCACATGGAATCTGTGCCTTCATGCCTCCTCTTCACCTATTTTCCAGGTTGACTCCCCCCTCCTGCTTCTCCTCTACTCCCAGTGTCCTATGCAGCTGCTGTGTGTCCACACCATGCTCTCTCTGAGCAGGGCGATCCAAATCCTTAAGAAATGATTTTAAAATAAATTTTGAATTAATTTGGCTTTATAAAATCACTAAAGTACTGAAGTGCTTCATTCAACATGGAGAAAGTCATTCATGTGTTATTTATATATGTATTTTTTACAGGTACAACAAGTATTATTACAATCATGAAAACTAAGATTTCAGACTCAGAGTTAAAATGATAAATGTTATCTGAACAAATATCAAACTCCATATTCAGTACTTGGTAGGACAACTTTTTTTTTTTTTTTTTTTGAGACAGAGTTTCACTTATTAATCCTGGGTAGAGTGTTGTGGCATCACAGCTCACAGCAACCTCCAACTCTTTGGGCTTAGGTGATTCTCTTGCCTCAGCCTTCCGAGTAGCTAGGACTACAGATGCCCACTACAACGCCCAGCTATTTTTTGTTGCAGTCTGGCCAGGGCTGGGTTTGAACCCACCACCCTTGGTATATGGGGCCGCCCTATAGGACAACTTTTAAAAAGAGTATACACTTGATACCTTAAGTTTTAGACTACAATATTTTCAAATTTAAAAAATTATTTTAAATAGACATTACCTAGTTTGAAGGACAGAAAAAAAAATCAAGTATACTAACATGAATGTAATGGGAGTCACAGCAGAGAAGAGGGAAATAAAAGGACTATTAAAGGGAGATTTGAAGAATCTCTTATTATAATAATCTTTCATTATTTCTTATTGAAGAAATAATGGTAGAAAACGTACCAAATTTGATTAAAAAATCTTAAACTAAATACCCAAGAAGGCCAACAACTACAAATAAGATAAACCCCGAAAGATCTACACCTACACACATTGTCAAGCTATTGAGAGGCAAGATAGCTAAAATTTTGAAAGAATCAAGAAAAAATGACATATAACATTTAGGCAATCTCAGTAAGTTTAACTAACTTTTATTTTTGGTTTTATTGTTATTATAGTATAGTTTTAATACAAGCAAAATACAAACAAAATTATTACAAATTCAGTAACTTATTCTACAAAACAATATGCCAAGATCAACCTTAAAAGGTTTAAAAAAACCAACATGTAGAAACTATCTTCCTCAATTAACTCTAAGGATCCAAATACAAATGCAAAAATTAGGAATTGTCAATAATCAAATTAAATGTTGAGTTACTGATTGAGCAGTAAAAAACAATTTCTGATTTTGAAATTAAATAGTTCCAGGTAAAAACACGCTGTTTCCCACATGTGCTATCTTTGTATTTTGCACAGAGTTCCAAGGCAAAGATTGCTTCCGGCTTTATGAATTACCAGAGATGATGATTTTTGTGGTTGGCTTATCACAGGCCTTTTACTCTTCTTTCCTGATAGATCCTTAGCTTCTTTGGGAGGGGGCATATGAACAGGTTTCCATGGAATTGGATTTTATAAAAGGCTGGTTCTGGATAAGAATTTCCATTGTGAAAACCTGTAAGTTTTCCATTGGCATAACCATAGCTCTTTGCAGCTGTATGAGTCTTCTCACATTCTTCAGCATTTTTTTAATCCATTCTTGATATTTTTTTCTTTTGCTTTTTCTGGCAAATGTTCTTTTTCCAATTCCTTTGCTGCTTTCCCTTCCATTTCTTTATTTTTTGTTCTCTTTCTTTTCTGCTCATTCTTTTTCAGAACCCATTCCTTATGCTTTTCTTCCATCATCTTCCCTTTTTCATGTTCTTCCATTTCTTCTCTTTCTCTAGTTGTTGACTTAATTCCTCTATCTAGAGCTTTCTATTGCAGCTGGCCACGTTCTTTTTCTTTGCCAACAAACCACACTTCCCATGGTGTCAGGTTGTTTTCTGGCAGGCTTACCTGTTTCTGTTTTTGGTTATCTTCGGATTCAACTTCAGTGCTGGCGGGCCCCTGTAACTCCACTGTTCTCAAGCTTGCCACCTTGACCTCTGAGTCAGAGGCATCTTCATCTGCCTCTTCCTCATTCTCCCACCGCCATCGTCCTCGTCAAACGCGAGGCTCTGGTGGCTGAGGGGAGACAACAGCGACACAGTGGAATTGCCGCAGCTGCCTGGCGGTGACGGCGGGCACACCACCGTCAGCTCTTCTCCCTGGGCACCGGTCATGAGGACAGAAAAACAGCCCAAGAGGGTCGAGACAGAGTCTGCCATCAGCGGAGGAAAGGGTGTAGGTAGAGGAAGCAGCAGCCCCACACTGCCTGGCCGCGAACTGGCGTGGCAGGCAAGAGCTAACTTTTCTTTCTTTCTTCTTCTTCTTTTTTTTTTTTTTTATTAAGTCATATATACGTAGATCATGAATACATTTATGCCTTTGTGGGATTAAATGTGTTGATTATTTGTGCAAATTGGAGTGCTTACATCCTGCTAATTAACATAGCTTTCACCTCATTTATTTAATCACGGTGTTTCAGGAACAATGAAAGTAGTCGGTTGACATTCAACTGCTAAAAGGACAAACCTTGTCAAGCAAGAATTCTGTTTCTAGCAAAACTATCTTTCTACAAAGGTGATTACTATGTTCCAATAGTTCTTTGCAGAAACAGAAACTAGATTTTGATAATTTGCCTAGAATGGAAAATTATAGTTTCTCAAGTCTTTAAATAAAACCATACACCATCAAAATCCAGTAATGAAGCTATGATACTGTAACAGGTTTCTTTGTTGTCTTTAGAAAGGCAACGATTTCTGTTAAAAGTCATTCAAAATAAAAGGTCTATACAAATCTTATTTGCTCTTACATTTTTGCTTATAACATTCTTAAAAGATCATTTTTTTGATGAAATTCTTCACTATGGAATGAGATGCTCTTTGAACACCTATGCTAAGTTTATCTTTTCCTCAAAAGCATATCTAACTCCATTATTATATTAAATAAATGACATTCAAATAATACTATGATAATTCTATAAATGTTCTTTTTTAGTTTTAACCCTCAGGAGGCAGCCATTCCTTTGGCACTAACACCACAAGGGAACCACATGGAAGCAATTTTAGACCATTTGCTACTACCATCAACACTACCATAATATGCACTTTTTTCCAATTCATTTATTTTCAGAGTCAATGTTTCCATAATGGTGTAAATAAATGGCATCTAAATAAACTAATGCTTTATATACATTAATCAGTTACTTCAATCTATATATATTCAAACATTTCCTTCTGGAATTTTTTTTTTTTTTTGAGACAGTCTCACTATATCGCCTTCAGTAGAGTGCTATGGCATCACACCTCACAGCAACCTCAAACTCTTGGGTTTAAGTGAGTCTCTTGCCTCAGCCTCCCAAGTAGCTGGGACTACAGGTGCCCACCCTGATGCCCAGCTATTTTTTTGTTGCAGTTGTTTAGCTGGCCCAGGACAGGTTCGAACCTGCCACCCTTGGTGTATGTGGATGGTGCGAGCCAAGGAATGCAATACTTTTGAGAGACTAGTTTCAAACAGGTAAAATTGAATTCTTAAAGAAGGTATAGTAGCCAAATGCTAAAACAACATGCTCACAGAACTCTTATACACAGTATAAGAAAAGAGGCAATTGGGCTTGGCGCCTGTGGCTCAAGTGGCTAAGGCGCCAGCCACGTACACCCAAGGTGGCGGGTTCGAATCCAGCCCAGCCCGCCAAACAACAATGACGGCTGCAATCAAAAAATAGCCAGGCATTGTGGTGGGCACCTGTGGTCCCAGCTACTTGGGAGGCTGAGGCAGGAGACTCGCTTGAGACCAGGAGTTGGAGGTTGCTGTAAGCTGAGATGCCATGGCACTCTACCCAGGGGGACAGCTTGAGGCTCCCATCTCAAAAAAAAAAAAAAAGAAAGAAAGAAAAGAGTCAATTACCAAAGCAAACAAATAAAATGTACAGATTTGTGGAGAAAATCTACCATATATTATTTGCTACCCATGACATCATCCAATTGTTAAACTATCCATCATTCCAGCCATGTGAATGAACATATAATTTAGGATTATTAGAAGAATAGAGGATGTTACAATTGTATACAAGAAAAACATCATCTCCATCTATATTATACACTACATATCCTTGAGTATTAGTTTAAAAATGTCACCTTTATGAAGTCTTCCTTTGTTATAAAAACTCCCCCATGACTTGACATCACAAAGAATGAGACAAGTTGACCTCAGGTGCCTCCTTATGTAGTGTATTAAGAAGGATATACCATCACTAATGCAGAACTGCTGCCAAAAAGGCTTAACCTGAATCTAATTGAGGAAACAATGACCAAACTCAAAATGCGGGTCATACATAACAATGACTAGGGGTCAGCATACTTCTTAGGTCAGAAGGTAAACGCTTAAGGCTTGCAGGCCACATAGTCTCTGGTGCAGCTTCTCAACTCTGCCATTATAGTGCAAAAGGACTCTAACATGATATGTATATATTATAAGTATGGTTGTGTTCCACTAACACTTTGTTTATAGAGACAGGCACTCAGTCTACAGACCATAGTTTGCCAACCACCAGTCTAGGCTCTTAACAAATTATGTCATGAAAGACCGAAAAAATAAAAAGAAGAAGAAAAGAAAGACTGTTCTAGATGAAGACTACAGAGACATGACAACTAAATATATGCATGGTCTTATTAACCTAGATCACAACCAAAATCACTTATAATTATACATGAGAATCTGAAAATAGACTATAGGAACACTGTATTGATGTTTAATCTCCAACGTGTGATAATTATATAGTAAAATACCTTGTTTTAGGAAATACAGGATGAAACAGTTAAGTGTGTACTCAAATGATTCAGGAAAAACTAAGTGCATGTGTGTATGAAGAACAAATGAATGTGAGAAAATGTTAATTAGAATTAACTAGGGTAAATACTGTATAGAAACCATGTATAGATTATCCAACTTTTCTGATGGTCTGAAAATTTTTAAAAGTTAAGCAAATAATGATAAATACAAACATAGTATTAATGTTCTGCCCTAAAAATAGTCCTGTTTGAGCTCTTCCTTCTCTAAACTGCCACTGCTATTAACCCAGTGAACCATCTAGTTTGGCAAACTATTATGCACTGCCTCTAAAACCTCTAATTTTTTTTCTGATAAATCTATCTTCACAACAAATATTCTGAGCTCCTTGAACACAGAAAGTGAAACTTATGCTTCCTTTGTATCCACAAAGGACACATGGCATAGTAGGACCCATATACTGTATGTTTAATAGATTTTTAATTAATAAATGATGTACTACAATATACATCATAGCCATAAAAACATATGAATAATTCCCTCAGCCATAAACCCCAATAAGTAATGACAAGCAGCATTATAATCATTTTGCTTGACTAGAATAGTTATAACACACACCAAAGAAATAAAAAAAAATGAATGTAATAGGTCTAGGAGAAATTAAACAGTAAGGTATAAAAGAAATAAATTCAAAACATAGATAACTGAAGTAATTTCACTAGTACTAATTAGCCATTTATGGGACTGGAAAAATCATAAGGAGGGATGTTCTGTGAGAGGAAAAAGGTGTACCAGGATTTACATATGGGGAGTCCAGAAAAAGAGTGTCAGTTCTCCAGAGGGAAGGGTATTAGTGAGACAATTAGCAGATGGAGAAGTGTGGGGACAAGGCTATGCAAAGGGATGAATTATCTGGGTGTTTATCAAGTACAGTAGAAAGTAGATGCAGGGTGGGATTGTGATTTTGAATGAAATTCTCCTAATATTGTTTCAGTGCCAAGCTGCTACAGACACTGGGACTTCATTTTGATTATGAAGGTTAAATACCAGTATTTGCTTTTGGCTTTTTTTTTTAATTGTTGGGGATTCATTGAGGGTACAAGAACCAGGTTACAATGATTGAATTTGTTAGATAAAGTCCCTCTTAAAATTGTGTCCTGCCCCCAATTGATAATAGATTTTATCACTATACTATTAAAAACCAAAATCATTTCTAAAAATCTAAGGCAATTAATGAATCTCAGAATTAGGAAGGTTTTCTTTTGTCATTAATCTGTACATTCTGAAAGTAAAACCAAAGCTTAAAAAATACATGAAAAGCATTCAAGATGATTGAAAAATTTAAAGAAAAAGTATATAAACAGGTTCTGAATATTAGAGAATGAGGTCCCAGCTTAAACTCTCCCCAAGCTAGTAATAATCATATATAACAGTAATCTGTTCCCAAATTCAGCAAGCAGGGACTTCATCCCCAAACCTCATGCACAGATATAGCTGCCTTTCTCATGGCAAACTCTTTGGTTTTGTGACAGAAACACTCTGGAGAATGGGCAAATTAGTGGAGCTTAGCAGCATGGGACTGAGAATCCCAAATGATTTGGATAGGAATATAATGTAATGAGAGCGAAAATTCCTCAGTGTGGTCACTTTGCCACAGCATACACAGTGGACCCATCACAAGGACCCATACATAGCAATGGACGGAACTGTACTTGGATTACCAGGAATTGTTCTTGATAGAAATTTCTCAGGGGAAGAAATAAGGACAACTTAATAAGAGTCTTCCAATGGAATCAAATAAATTGAAAAAGGACTCTGAAGTAAATTTTTAAAAACTTTCAAAATTCATGAAAAATTTAATTTTTATTTCACAAAATAACAACAGACCATGCCTCCAAAGGCAGATGGCTATAACAATTCAGATCTACTACTCTGGTTTCTCAGCAAGTAGTATATATCTTTCACATTTTAACTCACATCTGATGTGCTCAATTGTTAAGCAGAGGTTTTAGCAAAGGTCTTTTTCACCCTCCCTTTTATATCTTTTCTCATTCACAACTATGATTTCCTCTCACCATCAAAAACAGATGTAAAAATATTGTATAATTTACAAGGTTAATGTGTACTTTTAAAATTATTTTATAATCTATCCTAATCAGATTATCACTTATCTCTGCCCATATATATATTTTCATTTGTATGTTTCAACTTCGAGGAGAGAGGTCACTGGAAGGGAGAAGTAAATCTCAATTCCAGATGAGAAAACTGCTGCCTTTAGCATTATTAGAACCAATTTGTTTAGTGGTTTTATAGTTTACAACACATGTTCATGTTTTATTGTCACATTTCCCCATAATCCCAGAAGGAAGGTAGAACTGGGAATTCTATCATTATCCAGGTGGTTCAGATGAGTAAACTGCAGTTCACTGAGTTAAGGGACTTTAGGGATACCTAACGTGGATTTGCCTTCTGAAGATGAAATTATGGAAGACTGCCATACTTTTTTTTTTTGAGACAAAATCCTACTTTGTTGCCCTCTGTAGAGTAGTGTGGTGTCATAGCTCACAGCAACCTCAAACTCTTGGGCTTGAGCGATTCTCTTGCCTCAGCTTCCCAAGTAGCTGGGACTATAGGTGCCCAGCTTTTTTTAAAGATGAGGTTTATCTCTGGCTTAGGCTGGTCTTGAACCCATGAGCTCAGGCAATCCACCCACCTTGGCTTCCCAAGTGCTGAGATTACAGGTGTGAGCCACCGTGCCCAACTGCCATACTTTCTGAAAAAAGAAAGAAAAAGATAAAACAAAAAAACCAGTCCTTCACAACACTGTCTGGTTGGACTCAATATGACACTTTTATTTTTGAAACAAATAATAAATTAAGGTCCTTCCTCCCACTTACCCTTTCTGCTAGAGGTGCAAACTCAAATTCCAGGTAGGTTGGTTTTGTTTTTGTTTTTCCCATCTAAGCTACAGACTCTAGTATTAGATCTCAAATCCTACACAACTCAATTTAGTCTGTGCATTATTTGGTCCTATATACTTAATGCCTGGGCATAAATATAATAGTATGTCACTTGATACACATTATATGCCATGTGTTTTTTAAAAAGACATACCACTGTATGACAGTAATCCAGAAATCAAGTGTACTTAAGGAGCATCACATATTCTATCTAGTCCCTATCACTGCTATTTAAGAAAAGTATTTCTTGACTTCTTTCTTCACTATCTTTGTTCCTAAATTCCTATAGCAGATGAGACCTGAAAAATAAAAATGGGAGGGTTTTATTTTGAATGACAGTCTGGCCAAATGATTTTGAAGCCTGGACACATTTAATGGTAATGCAGTTACTTCAGTTACAAGGTAGGTATAACTTCTGAGTTCCATTTCCATTTATGCCATATGTACCTATTTAATCCAGAACATTATTTTGCAGCAGTTTATTTCCACATCTCCCCTTCTTGAAATGTGTGCATATGCGGGAGGCAGGTAGGCTGACTGCCTCATAAGGCCCTCCTCCTCAGGGTAAAAAGCACGCAGTTGGGCCATCCCTGCACACATCACCCCCAACCCCCAATCAAGACCACCCAAAGAATGAGGGCCTGCAGGTGGCTGATAAGGGAAATGTCTGTATGGCAACCCCTGTGTGAGGATCAGCAGTTTAGACAGCCTGAGACCTTTAGACTCCAGATCAGCAGTCTAGATTAGAGAAGTTAGATGACATAGAACTTGTTCTCTCCTACTCCTTTCTTCCTTATACATTATCTGGCCCTTTCAGTTCTTTCAATACCCTATGTTCTTGTTTACTCAGCCATTGCCTTTTACTTTACTTTTCTGGGGGTAAGTGTTCTGCTTTTCATTTTTAACTTTAATTGCCCTGCTTGCATTTTTGCACGCATACATTTATGTTTTGAGCACAATAAAAGACCCCTGAGAAGGCTGAGCAGGTGCTGCACTGTCTTGAGCTGCCAGCAGGCATGAAAGACTGTGTATGCCTCTCCAAGCTCTCAGGCTTTTATACACTAAGTTTGTGTGAAAGTCTCCTTTCTTTAGCGCTGTCTCCCCTGGGACCCCAGGAACCCTAACACAAATGTACAAGACTATTCAAAGTTTTAAACACCTGTTGCTCTACAATCAAAGCTCCAAGCACACTCATGACACAGAAAGCTGCTAATAAACACTTGTTGAATGTTTGAATTAACGAAGGCATGAACACCAATGTGCTGTTTTCCGGCACTAGCAAGTTTTCTACATCTCCATCCACTCCAATTTCCCAGAACAAGTTTCCTTGTTTTATTTAACTTTTTTTTTTTTTTTTGGTTGCAGTTTTTGGCCCAGGCCGGGCTTGAATCCACCACCTCCCTTACATGGGGCCGGTTCCTTACTCCTTGAGCCACAGGCGCCGCCCTTCATTTAACTCATTATTTTAATTTGGATGAGGTACTGGAAAAAAAGAAAAAAATAATACATGCTCTTTCGTTCATTAAGCAATGACACCAGTAAGGTTGTTTAGTATTTCCCATTTTAATACTTTAAAAATAGATACACTACTAGGAAGCCCTGGAAATGAAAAGAACCACTTACATGTTTAGGGAACTCTTTTAGATGCCGTACTCAAATCACCTCAAATCAAAGCACCCCACTTTCCTGCAAGGCAGAGGCGAGGAGGAAAAAAGGCAGCAAGTCTCGTGGGCGTGGCAACCCACGCTCTCACCCCGCCAGAGCCCCCCTCAGTGAGCCGGGCCCCTCTGCGTCGGTCTCAGGTCTGCACTCCCACCTGGACACCGACGCTCTGGGCCACCCTCCCTGAGGGCACCCACTAGCGCGGGACTCCGGCCGCGGGTCCGCGCTGAACCGGGAGCTCGCGGCTGACACCCGCTGGGGATACACCATGACCCAGGCAACCCGGCTCTCAGCCTTCCAGCTACTATGCCAGCCACGTAGGCAGTAGGTGACCAAAGCAGGTGGGCAGAAGCGAGGGCGGGAGTGACAGACGCGGGCGCCTTAATACCAGCCACAAGCCAAGGGTACGTTGAATAGATGAACCGCACAAAATCGGCAAGGGCGCACGCTGGGTCCCTACAGCCGAGGGGACGCACCGCGCATGCTCCTGGGCCGCCCTGAACGTCAGCTGCGGGCGCCGGGAGCGCTGCCGGGCGGTTGGTGAGTTCTCTCAGTGCCGGGTAAATCGCCCACCTTGCCTTGGCTACTCAGACGTGACAAAGTGCCCTTTCCCTCCAGGAGAATGTTGTGCTGCCTGTCACTGTTCCTCTGATCCCTCCCCGTTACACACTCTCGCAGCCTGGTCGAAGCTCCGACTGCGGGAAGAAACGGTGGGGCGGGCCCGGCGTCGCCCGGACCGGATCCGCGCGGGCCGCTGGGACTTGCAGTCCGCAGGGCCTGTCTGACCTGTTAGAGTCCCCTTTGGGAATTAATAGGCTCGAAAACCGCTGCTTTTTACAACTTTCGACTGCAAGGCTTGATTTGCATCAAATGCGGGTCGGCATATTATTGAGTGCCCAGAGTACCTACTGTATGCCAAACACTTTGTTAGGATTGGTGGGGTGTAGACAAGTTCATGCCTCCCGGAGGACTCGTTTGAGTTAAGCGGAAAGACGGACTTGGAAGGTAGAATGTAATGAACAAAAATTAGCATTGCAAACTGTTTAGTGCTATTGGAAGTCAAAGGCCAGAGTCAGGAAAAAAAAAATTTCTGGACGACGTGGAGTTTGAATCAGGCTTTGAAACGCGGAATACTCTTCAGTAGGGGGAAGTTGAAAAACTCAGAGGATGGAGGTAACCAAGGGAGTGTAAGGTAGTTGAAAGTTTTTATTGGAGAGTAATAATCAGGGCTTACATAGGGAAGTGGACGTAGGGGTCCTTTAACTTGACTTTAAGAAAGGGCTTTTGGGTTGACTTTCCAACTGACACTGTAGGTACAGGTACAGAGGTAAATCTTCAGTATTGAATAAAAGACAACGTCGCAGGACTTCTGGACCCTCGTGGTTGCTCTATCAATTAGTACATTTTTATTACTCTTGTAATTAACTCATGAGAGCCATGACTGTGTTGTATTGTGCATGTCTTCAATATAAACTTTCAAAATATAATAGCACAGTTTTTGTAATCTCTTTCCCCATTTATTTAAATTTTTGGTACCAGATACCCCCCAAAAGGGTGTGCAAATCTTTCTTGATCTATGAGACTTGTTTCTGAAAACAGTGGGTGACTTAGCATTCAAAGACATAAATTCACAGATCAGAAATTCCTTTGTCAGCCCATGTTTCTAGTTTTTGATTTTGGAAAATAAGATGTTAATTTTCAAATTTGTCAGATAACAGAATACCTGGAAGACAGGAGGGTTTTTGTGCAACATTGTAAAATACCACTGTATCACAGAGTCTGGAAGTTTGGGGTTCAATTTTACCTTTATTTTTATATCCTGATGCCAGTAAAGGGTAGCTGGTGCCATATAAATAATTTTTTATTTTGAGAAAATGCTATCTGTTGCTTTAATTTTTATCGTAACTTTGAAGGAAATCTTAGTTTTTGGTATAGCATCCTGATTCAAATCAGAGAAGTCTGGAAGATGATGATTTAAGAAAGACTGTTAGAAGATAATTCAGGAAGAAGTCTTCATACTATGTGACAATAGATGAACTGAGATCAAGAAAAATTGGTCTGAATTCAGATCTCCTAAGGAAGGAAAGCAAATTAATACATTTAGAAAGATTTTCAACAAAAGTGGGGGGGGGAATTAAAGAGAAAACAAATTTTGATTTAGTTAGTAACCAAAGTAATATTACTGAATACCAGAATATGCATTTTGTGACTACTCCATACACTAGAGATTCTTCTGTAGGTTGCTCTGCTAGCACTCTTGAAAGCAAATGTCATATTACAGAAGTAATCAATATGATTGAAAATTGTTCTAAAGAGAAGTCTATGATGATTCCTAGAGGACATTTCTGTGGTAATAATTGAGCGTTCTATCCCAAACAAAAGCAAATATCAGGAGATATTGCATACTCTTGTGTTCTTATGTGGCAAACTGGCCTCTACTGTTGTGTCTGGAGAATTTCTTGGACTTGCATTTTAGACTTTATGTTGAATGATACTGTGCTACAAGGTTATTTGTGGAGCCAAAAACAAATGTGCAAAGAGAAATAAAACCCATAAAGTCTTTTTAGCCTCTCTGACCAAAGATATTTTTATTAAATTTAATGTTTTCCATAATGAGGAAATATGAGATGTTGAAACCAATTGCTTCTTACTTTGTTGTATTATACTCAACAAGTTGTTCTTTGTGATTTTTTCTTATTCAATTGGTGGTTATGGGATTTTTGTTGTGAAATTGCAGAAGTTGGCTTCCATCTCAAAGACTTCATATGGTCAGAATGAGATATGAGAAATACTGGCCTTTGTAATCACATGAAAATAATGCTTTTTGTTTCATCATTGACTTTAATTCAGTTAATTTCAGATATAAATCAATGTAGTACAGTAAGGTGTATTTTGCTAACCTCTTATTTGATAATAAAGTAAAATACCTTGTATTTTTATCATATCCATTTCTATGGATACTTCATTACTAGAAATGGAAGTGCTTGCAAAACTACAAATTGCACTTTTTTTTGCAAATTTTTGTATACCAACTATAGCTAGGAAAAGATCTCCTATACAATCATATTTCTTGAGCTTTTCAAAAATCCAAGGGATATATTTGCACTTAAATGTCAAATATACACACAGCATGAGCTTTAGGAAATTTCATTTCAGAAATCATTATAGTGATAGAGCACTGCTGAATAATTTGCAGAACCTGGAGATTTCTTAACTGCTAAGCAAGAAGCAAAGATTCATCCCAATAAAATTGCCTCTGTTTGCTGTGGATCAGAAAAGGCTAAATAAACTGGTAGTTTTAATTCTCACACTTTGACTGTGGACCTTCAGACTATCTGATAGAAAAGTAGCTAATCCTCAATTTCCTTACCTTTTAGAAGAAGGTTGAACTGTAAGAATTATAAATTAAGAATATTCTCAAAGAGAAGATTGGATATAACTGTTGGAGGCTGTTTCTAACATAGGAAGTTGAACTGTTATAATAAGGTAAGAGTCTGCCCTGTAATTTCTTCTTACTTTTAGATGATACCTCAAAAGAACAAATGGAACTTTCCGCTAGATTTGAAATTTTATCCAATATTTTAATCTATAATCATTTAATTATCTTATATCTTATGTAGAATGGTAAATGAACAAGTTAGGAACATCTTCATGTCTCCAAAAATATGATTAATAATTTCTTCTACATTTCTTTTGATAATTTATTATAATTTTACTATCCATAGGATATGCCACTGCTAATGTTTTCTCTAGATAAGCTGAAAACATTTGCAGGTCTAGGCATCAGTAAGCCAGGAATTGGAGGTTTGTTTTAGAAGTTCTAGTAGAATGGAAAGGCAATTCAGAATTCTCTTTTCTTGCCATTCTGTTCCTGCCTAATATTGGTATGTTAGTAGGAAAAATCTTAAGGGTGTTATAATCTTTCCAAAAGTCATTAATTTCTTAAGTGTCTTTCTTACTGGTTATACAAAGAATTGGATCTAAAAAATCAGCTTAGACCTGATTTTCTCCTGTTCCAAGACTATTCAATGTTTTTAACCACCTTGTAGACCTCTCACTTGAATGTTTTGTAAACACTCATAAACAACATCTGCAAATTGAACTCGTTAATCCCTACCTCAGCTACCTTCCTATTTTGACATTGTTACCTCTCAGTTAAGGCAAAAGTCTGGGAGCCTTCCTTTACTCCTCCCTCATTTTGTCCCATATACTGAATACACTAAAATCCTGTGAATTGAGAATAAAATAAATCTTTCTTCACTCTCCATTTTTAAATTCAGATCTTTAGTATCTCTCAAAAGTCTCCTAATCAATCTCTGCCTCTCATAGAATATCTCCTTATTTAATCATCTGCAATTTTTCCCCTCACTGTGAAGTGTTATACTTTTAGGAGTGAGGGGAATTCCCACATATTTTAATTGAAGTAATTGCTAAGTGTTTTGGAATTTTTTTGCATTTTTGTGAAAGAAATATTTTTTAATCATATTAGCATGTAGGGAAGACATTGACTTTTACATATGTTCTCTTATATTCTGCCTTTTAGCAACTTTCTAATTACAGTAGAACCTCTGTAAGTTGACCACCCAAGGGACTGTAACAAATTGGTCAATATATAGAAGTGATCGACATAAGGAACTAAGGTTGTACTGATATGTACATGCGGTGCGTGTCTGGCCTATGAAAATTAGGTCTACTTAAGGATGTGGTCAGTGTGGGTAGGTGGTCACCTATGAAGGTTCTACTGTATGTCTAAACTTGTTTGATTAAGTCTCTTGGATTTTCCATGTATAAAAACCTGTCATCAACAATGATAATTTTGTCCTCCCCTTCAAAAATTACACCTCTTCCTTCTTTTACATGTTTTATTGCATTAAGCAGTATTTTTAAAAAAAATACTAAAGATGATCAGATACTAAATTTTAAATGCTAAGAATGTTAGTATGTTTCTTTTTTCTTTTTTCTTTTTTGGCCAGGGCTGGGTTTGAACCCGCCACCTCCGGCATATGGGGCCGGCACCCCTCTCCTTTGAGCCACAGGCGCTGCCCAGTATGTTTCTTTTTGGTGGATTTTTTTTTTTTTTGAGACAGAGTCTCACTATGTTGCCCTAGGAAGAGTGCTGTGACATCACAGCTCACAGCAACCTCAAACTCTTGGGCTTAATCTATTCTCTTGCCTCAGCCTCCCAAGTAGCTGGGACTACAGGTGCCCAAAATAATGCCCAGCTGTTTATTTTTTGCAATTGTCATTGTCGTTTAGCTGGCCCGGGCTGAGTTCGAACCTGCCACCCTTGATATATGTGGCTGGCACCATAACCACTGTGCTACGGGTGCTGAACCTGAGCCTGGATTTTGAAGTTCTTTGGAAAAGTCTATAACTGGAATTTTTTTTCCCAGTTTTTGGCCGGGGCCAGTTTTGAACCTGCCATCTCTGGTGGGGCCCGTGCCCTACTCCTTTGAGCAACAGGTGCCACCCCTTATAACTGGAATTTTTTTATGATACCATTTTGTTTCTAGTTACATTAAAAAATTTAAATAGCAAATTTTTTATCGCAATAGTTCATTTTATTTTAGCAACATAATATATCATTCTTAAAATATTTCTTATTTGTTTAGAAAGTAGAAATTAAAGAACCATCATGGAAATGGTCTCAAAGAGAAGAAAAGGTAGTAGAAAGGTAAGGTATTTAGGGAGTTTATAAGGATTTTGATTATTCTAAATAGCCCTATTATAAATGTAGGATTATCCTGATAAATGTGACATATCTGATTTTATATACAAATCCTAAATTAATATATTGAAAAAATAATAAAAGAGCTTAGGGATGAATTGTATTCTTATTTGATTAGTCAGTCATGTAAAGAGAAGCATTAGAGATGCATTATTTATGTATGTATTTGTTTAATCTCTTACTTGAATGTTTATGTATTATGTGTTCTCTTGGCCAACCAGCAGTCCATTCTGTGTTTTACTTAAAAAATATATTTTTTAATCAATGAGTTAAACCTATATAGGACCAGTATCTATGTGTCTGTTAGAGTAACTCCAGTTAAGATTCATATTTTATCCCTGCCTTCTAAATGGAAATGAGAAATTATGAAAAAGTATACAGAATCCTGAGAATAGTGGATGAGATTATTGGAAATTAAACGGAGACTTTTATCAATCACTTGTTAGGGTTGATGTTCTGTCATACTTTCAGGGATTGCTATCTGCTGGTCAAGAGTAAAATAAGGTAATTTTAATTGTCTTGAGGAAGGTACTGAAGATTGATTAAGAAGTAAGGGAATATCTTAGTCCATGTTGACCTTATCCAGAAGCTCTTAAGTGTGATATAAGACCATCCAAAGCCTTGGAATACACCCATATTTAGGCTATGGATGCAAGGAATAAGTGGCCAGAGAGGTAGAAGGCTAGAGGGCAAGGAATGGGAAGTTTTCAGGAAATAAGAGTACTCAACGTTGTCAGATACTACAGTGTAATCAGCCAAATAGTAGCTCACACTAGTATATATAGTAGCATTGGATTTTCAAAGTATTTTCATATATGTCTGATTTTATTTGACCCGTTTAAAAGATACATGAAGTAGACAATACATGAACACTAAGAAGTAACCATTGGGCCAGGCACGGTAGTCACACCTGTAATTCCAGCACTCTGGGAGGCAGAGGTGGTTGATTGGCTGAGCTCAGGAGTTTGAGACCAGCCTGACCCAAGCAAGACCCCATTTCTACAAATAGACAAACAAAGCAAAATAAAAGTAGCTGGGTATGGGCAGTGCCTGTAGCTCAGTGGGTAGGATGCCAACCATATACAGCCAGGCTGGCAGGTTCGAACCCAGCCTGGGTCAGCTAAACAGCAATGACAACTACAACAACAACAAAAAAAGCTGGGCATTGTGGCGGACACCTGTAGTCACAGAACCTTGGGAGGCTGAGGCAAGAGAATTGCTTAAGCCCAAGAGTTGGAGGTTGCTGTGAGCTGGGATGCCACAGCACTCTAGTGAGGGCAACATAGTGAAATTCTGTCTCAAAAAAAAAAAATACACTAGCTGGGTGTTGTGGCAGGTACCTGTAGTCCCCTACTTGGGAGGTTGAGACAAGAGGATAGCTTGAGCCCTAGAGTTTGAGGTTGTTGTGACTGTGATGCCAGGGCACTGTACCAAGGGAGACAGAGTGAGACTATCTCCAAAAAAAAAAAAAAGAAAGAAAGAAAGGACTAACCATTGGATTTTTGTCATCAAAATGTCTTTTTATATTACAGAGAGAAACTTCTTAATTTAAAAATTCACCACACATAAATAATACATACAAACTGATAAAAGGATGAAATTTGAGAAAACAGGCAAAGGAAATGAATTGGTATTTTATGTTTTTTTTAAATGGTATTTTAAAGGGAATGATGTTCAAAGGGCTGTTGAATATGTGAGAAGATGTTCAATGACAAAACAAGATTCAAGTTATCCCTCCGTTTTCTTTTTCAGATGTCAGAAAATATGGATAACATTGTAGGAGAAGAAAGTGTAGATGACCATCTCCAAAAAGGTTCTCAATATGTATACCACAACTCTGATATTCTTGGTTTTTATTTTTAAAATAAGCTATTAATCCTATCTTAGAGTTTCAATGAGAACACTACTTTTCTAAGGAAGAAGTTTAAACAGAAATTAACCTTCCTGGAAATACAAGATGGGCATACGGAAATACACAGAAAGTCAATCCAAACTATAAAGCTAAGTTCTATACTATCTTCTTTGTCTTTCTGTCTCTGCAAACATGGAGAATCTACTAATACTCCTTGAGAAGGTATGAGACCACAAAGATAGATTAAGAACGTACATCAGGAAGCTTCAAATTTCAGGGAGAAAAGTATGTAAATAATAGTTGAACCCCCAAGTAAATATTTATGGAGCATCTCTTATGTGCCATCTGCCATTTTATACTCTATTCTTGGAATAGAGTATAAAAAAAACTGACTTGTGACTTTAAATTATACCAAGGAATACTGTAGTTAACAATAAAGATTCTTCTGGCTCGGTGCCTGTGGCTCAAGCAGCTAAGGCACCAGCCACATACACCTGAGCTGGCGGGTTCGAATCCAGCCCAGGCCCACCAAACAACAATGATGGCTGCAACCAAAGAATAGTCGGGCATTGTGGTGGGTGCCTGTAGTCACAGTTACTTGGGAGGCAGAGGCAGGAGACTCTCTTGAGCTCAGGAGTTGGAGGTTGCTATGAGCTATGATGCCATGGCACTCTACCCAGGGGGATAGCTTGAGGCTCCGTCTCAAAAAAAAAAAAAAAGGAAAAAGATCTTGAAC
>CAUYQV010015633.1:0-12473 GCA_963574575.1 Galagoides demidoff | reverse complement strand
ACTGCCAGAAACTTTTTCCCAAGAAATATTTGTTTAGTGTGAGTATTTACAGATACAGTACAGTAATTTTAGTGGGTTTTTAATTTCGGCTTCATGTAGTATTCCCAATCCATCTGTTAATTGCACTGATTACATCCTCTGGCTGATTACACTGAAAATTGCTATCCATGCCTCAGGTCAGGCAATGAGAAAGTTGTGGGTTGAGTTGTGAGGGAGGATAAATCGGTGTAAATTGAAGTAACAAGCAACTGAAAATAAAGGCAGGGGATGTTTGGAGAGAGGGTGCTGATTAGTTACCATGCTGAGCAGTTTGCCTTCAACAAAATCTAACTCTGTGGGCAGATTGAAACGCCAAACTGCTGACTTACTCTATACCACATTGTCCCTTGAAGTAAAGTTACAAGCAACCGACTTTCTAAATTTTATTTTATTTTATTTTTAGTTTAGCTAAGAAACACACTTGTAAGTTCACCCCGAAGACTGTTTCTCACTGCATTAGCTGCTCTCAAATTATTGTTTAAATTCCCAAAGTGTGAGTCACATAGCTCTAATCTGACCTTGAACGTTCAGTGGATTCTCTATATGGTAGGTGCAGTATAGTGTATTCCCTAAGACTTGGGTTTGGAGCAAGTCTTGTTTAGGTATGGAGTTTTATCTTATTTGAGTACTGAGTCTTGAGTTTTTACCATATAATCTAGAAAGAAGGAAATGAAAGGAAAGGTGGGAACCCAGGAAAGTAAGGTCTGTTATCATAAGTATGAGGACCTTGCTTATCACCCATAAGTGGAAGAGAGAGAAAGAGTAAAAATGGAGCATTTAAGCAAATCTGATGAAATACACACTGCAAGTCTCTTTTAAGCTGCATGTAGACCTGCCTTGGGCCCCATTCTATTTAGTATTTTTAGCAGTGACTTGGGTAACAAAATAGAGGGCCTGCTTATCAAATTTTCAAAAGTCTGATTTATGAGCGATATCTGATACTCTGAGTAACAAAATAAAAATTCAAGACTGTCAGCTGAAACAGTGAGCTAAAGCTAACAAGCTGAAAATCAATGGGAGTAAACGTGAAGTCCCACGCTTAGATTAAAACATCCATTGCATGAGACAGGTTGGGGGAAACGTTACTTAACTGCAGTTTATGTAAAAACGTGCATTGATTGTTGGCAGAATTTATGGCAAATAGCAGAGTGATCCTACACTGAGCTAATAGAAATATAGCCTCCAGATGGTGGGAGGTGAAAATCCTAACCTACTCTGCACTGATCAGATTATATCTAAAGTCCTGTGTGCAGAGATAGCCAATGTATTTTAAAAGAACTATTGGAAACTAGGTGATAATTGGATGGTAAAAACATTTGTACACCACCATAGGAGATGATTAACTGGGAGAAGGAGGGATATTTCACGGGGATATTGTAGCCATCTTTTTATTTGAAGATTTTTTTACATGAAAGTGAAATTAGACTTGTTTTTCCAAAGGCCAAACATTCTTCTTAATTTGGACTCACATTTAAGGCAGTATTTTTCCAACATTTAAAACTAGTCAAGGATTAAAGCTTTTTAATAGCCTGCCAGAACAGAGCCTGGAAGGCAGACTGCTAAGACGGACGTACAGAGCGCTGTGGCACTTCGTGGGGGTTTGGCCCGCGTCTAGATCATTTCTGAGGTCCCTTCTAACCCTGTGACTCTACAAGAGAAAACTGGATTGGGAAACTCAAATCTTTATAGTGAAAACGTCGTCCTGGGTCTCAGCTGCCCAGGCTGCTGGGTCGTGCACAGAGCCACTGTTTGCTTTTGATTAGCTCATCCTTGTCTGATGGACAGGTGTTGTTCTCCGTGAAGCTGGCTCAGCTTTCTTTGTTTTGGTTACTTTGAAGCGGAAGGATTAATCCCCTCTGGAGATATTTGCTTGTTTTTGCTGTCAGAGCAGTCACACTTTTCCCTTTGTATCTCTTAGCTTGTTTTTTGAAGTTCAGCTTCACAGAGAAACAGGCCTCATGTTTCCTTGGTGATTCACTGAGTCAAGCTGCCCCCCCCACACCGCCCCAGACAGCCACACAAGATTTCTTCAGCCTGGTTTGCATTTTGGATGCAGCAAAGAAGGACAGAAACACTACTCTGGGACCGAAACTTAAAAATCTGTTGCAAAAAGTATCTCTCAGAGGTCAAAACAGGCCAGGGCCATTTTTCTTTCTTTCTTATTTTTCTTCGAAAGTGCCTTTTATGTGAAAAACGGAAAGAAAAAAAAAACACTAATGTAATTTTGGATTTTACAAATCAATGCTTTCATCACAAATAAATTTGGCAGGTCTACACTACCCTACTTGGCAAAATCGTTCATAGTCTCCATGTAAGGCCTTTTTCATTTTAGGGTCATGGTAATTCCACTAAAGGGCTCTTTTTTCATAATAGGATTATTATAAGGGCATAGTCTTAGAAACATGCTTATAAAACTTGAACATGAATTAAATGAAGTAAAATATTACAGAATTTCTATGTAAATAAAACTAAAAATACATGTGCCTGCTTTATTACCTAAATGTCTTCTGTTAATGCCATAGAAAAAGGAGAATATAAATTTTCACTGGAAAAAAAAAATGTTTGTCTCAAGAGAGTAAGAACGCAAGCCATGGACTGAGAGAAAATATTTATACAAGATATATCTGATAACGGATTGTTCTAAAAAAATAGACAGAGAACACTTAAAACTCAACAATGAAACAAACCTGATTTTAACGTGGCCCAGTGACTTTACCTGACACCTCATCAAAGAAGATATATATTATATGAACGTATGAAAAGAGGGTTCACATTAATGTAGGGAAAACAGTGATGAATGGCTACACATCTATTAGAATGGCCAAAATCCACGACACTGACCTCACCAGCTGTGGAGACTATGGAAGCATGGGAACTCTTACTTACTGCCTGCGGGAGTGTAAAATGACATGTTTTTAGAAGTTAGGTTGAGAGTTGCATACAAAACTAAACGTGATCTCGCCGTGTGATCCATCAGTTATTCTCTTTGGTATCTACCCAAAGGAATGGAAATCTACTGTCTACACAAAACCCTGCACACGGGTGTTACAGCAGCTGCATTCATAATTGACAGACCTTAGCAGCAACCAAGACATTCTTCAGTAGGTGACTGGGTAAGTGAATTGCGGTACATCCACACAATGGGATATTATTAGGCCCTAAAAATAAATGAGCTATCCAGCAATGAAAAAGCATCGATAAATTCTAAATGCATGTTGCTACATGAGAGAAGTCAACCTGAAAGTAATTCTGTGCTGTGTCATTCCAGCCATTGGCAATCGGGGAAAGGCACCACTATGAAGATGGGAAAAAGATTGGTGGTGGTCAGGAGTTGGAAGATGAATGGGTACGCAGGACACAGGAATTACAGGACAATGAAAATCCTCTGTGTGATGCTGTAGGAGTGTGTCGAGGTCATTATGCAGGTTTCTGAACCCAGGGAATGCACGGCACCAACAGCGGCTCCTAATGTACACTTTGGACCTGGCATGATTACATCAATTGATTCATCATTTGCAACAGATGTACTCTGTCGGGGCATGTTGATAACGGATGAAGCTACACATGCGTGGAGGGAGGATGATATAGGAACTCTCTGGATCTCCCTTCCGATTTTGCTGTGAATCTACAACTTGTCTTAAAAAAAAAAAAAAAAAAGGTTTTGGATGCCAAGATAGAAGGATCACTTGAATCCAGGAGTTTGAGATCAGCCGGGGCCACATAGTGAGACTCTGTATGTATAAAATAACTTAAAAACTAGCTGGAAGCACAGTTATATTCGTCATTACTCATGAAGATGAGGAAAAACACCCATGTGGCTAGTTTGTAGCCATTTCTCCCTGTTATGTCACTTAGTTGGAATAAAAAGGTCCCAAAGGTCTTTCTATTCAAAATGTAGTCCATGGACCAGATGCATCAATATCATTTAGGTTGTTTTGCCTTCAGAACCTCAGGTCCTACCCCAGGTTTATTTATTTATTTATTTTTAAGACAGAGTCTCAAGCTGTTGCCCTCGATAGAGTGCTGTCTTGTCACAGCTCACAGCAACCTCAAACTTGGACTTCAGTGATTCTCTTGCCTCAGCCTCCCAAACACAGGTGCCCACCACCACGCCTGGCTATTTTTTGGTTGTAGCTGTCATTGTTGTTTGGCAGGCTGGGGCTGGATTTGAACCCTCCAGCTCCAGTGTATGTGACTGGCGCCCTAGCTGCTGAGCTACAGGCGCTGAGAAGCCTGGTTTATTTTTGAAAACCAGCATTATAATAAGGTCCCCAGTGTTTCATACATACTTTAGAGTTTGAGAAGTATTGCTCTAGAACCTGCTCAAAAACTTACAGTTTTCTAAGATGTAAAGTGCAGAGCCAACTCTTAGTGGATGTTACTATTTTAATGATAGACTTTCAGGACTGTCACACGAAAACTATCTCCTGCTACAGGCTCCAGATTAAGGGTACACATTTGGTGCAAAGGTCTTCCAATTCCAGGGAGAAGGGCAAAATTTCTAAAAGGTTGTGATTCAGAGCAGAGGACTCTCCTGACTTGGGGGATATCTTTTGTTCTCATTGACTATTTACTTTTGGACTTATTTTTTTCACTTCCTCCTTGTGGCTATTATGGTAACAGGCACTTTGGAGTTTTCTATTGGATAAGAGATATATTCTTCTTTCCTCTCCAGAAATAACTTAAAGACTACCAGGAAGTCACTGTATGGATCCAAGGAAAGGAAGTGTGAAAGAGAGACTAAAGCCCAGCCTCTGAAGTTGTGACTTCATAGGACACACTGAATGTGTAGCAGGGGCTGAGATAAAGGGGATGGAAACAGCAAATCTTAAGAAAGTCGTTCTGTAATTCATTGTCCCTAGGGAAAAAGGAAAAGATGTCTTCATAGCTCCTAAGTATTTCAGGCCAATTCTGCATTCTGCAGGGTTAAAAACCTTCTAAATATTTGGGCCTAAAGCTGTAGTTAAAAAGAATAATGCTCAGACATTGTGTACCCTCCATGGAGATCTCCAGTGGAGATCCAGCTTGTGGTTGGTGGTAGAAAGGTTCAGGATCCTGGAATCTGGCAACAAAGCACAGAGGACATGTCAACACCCTTAAAAATTTGGGTCTAGAATTTGGGTAAGAATTTTGCGCTCTATCCCTTAAGAATTTGATTCAGGTTATGAGATAAATATCCTTGGAAGACGTAGGGTATGGTATTTAGAGGATCTCAACATCTTGCTTTAGTGAATGATCTGAGGGCTGCTGTTAACAGAGTGAGGGGGTGACAGCATGATGGAACCCTTCACCCAAAGGGAAAAGGTAACCAAAGAACGGAAGAAAGAGTCATTTTCTCATTAGCTCATCAGGATTTTGCCCTTAAATTCATTATCCATATTGTGAGCACAATCTAAATTGTATTAGTTTTTTTTTTTTTTTTTGCAGCTTTTGGCCAGGGCCGGGTTTGAACCCACCGTCTCTGGTATATGGGGCCGGTGCCCTACTCCTTTGAGTCACAGGTGCCACCTGTATTAGAAGCCCTACTCCTTTGAGTCACAGGTGCCACCTGTATTAGAATTTTAAGAAGCAGAATGTTATAATAACAAAGATCTTATGAACTCAGGGCTAGAGACTTTTGTCTGTGCACTTTTCCTGTTTGCTATAACAATGTTGGAAACAAAAGCTTTACCTTTTTCTTATTTAAAATAAACTCATAATGGCATAAGGTCATTTTGATAAGTTGATAATATAAGACATGTGGAAGCACTTGGTAAACTGAAAAGGACAGCTCCAAGATTCTTCATGCACATATAAACAGATACTATTTATTCTCTTACTAGCCATTTTCTCAATACAGGGCAACCCTGATTGCAACCTGAAAGCATACACTGCAACCTTTCTTAAGACTTCATTGTGTTATTAATCAAAATCTACAAATGATGAGAAAACACTACCTATCAGCATGTCTCCCCCTACCCCCTACTTCTTCCATCCTCTGGCTCTGCTTATCCTTCAGACCATTCTAAAAAGTTCTTTCTCTTCTCTGGATGTTTACATTCTTCAAATGCTTGTAGACAGTTTTCATACGCCACCTCGGTTGTTGCTTTGCCAAGCTGTACAGATTTAGTCCTTTTCATCTTTCCTCATAAGTCACTGCCTCCATCTCTTTAATCATTTTTCTTGCTGTTCTCTGAATTCCATCCAATTTGTTGCTATCTCTCTGGCATGGAGGTGCCAAGAACGGAGTGTACAGTGTGATTAAGGAGCCATGTCCATCACTTCCCAGCCAGATGGGATGGTTGTGACTTCAGAGGACACCCTGAATGTATAGTGGGGGCTGAGATAAAGGGAACAGAAACAGTAAATCTGGAGAAAGTCGTTCTGTAATCCATCGTTCCTAGGGAAAAGAAAATAAGCATTTAATTAAAAGATGTGTTTCTAGTTTTGAGCCTAGCAGATACTATTTGGGTGAGAAACACAGAAAGTGGCATCATATAAGATAAGGAAACGCAGGGGCAAATGCCATAAATCAGACACTTTCTCATGTTTGGAGAAACAACGGTAAACCATGAACAGTATTATCCTTTAAAAATGCTCTTAGTTTTTTGTCTCCATACAAAAGCAGAGAGGAAATTAGGACCAAGTCATTTAACATATTCCTTGCACCATACCAATGCAGATAATACCCTATTCATGATGTGTGCACCATAAAAAACATAAATTATGTAAATTTCTGTTTATGTAGAGTTTCCATCAATTTTTAAGTTATGTTTCAAAAATTAGGTTTAGGTTTTCTTGTAGGATAAGTGAGAAATTAAAGTAGGAATATTTGTTATGTAGGCTGCCTGTAGTTAATACTCAAAGCCAGTATTTTCTAGTGTATTACACCGGAGCTGATATAGATATTTCACCAGATGCTGTATTGAAGCTGAGTTTCATTGCAGTTCTAATTTATCTTTAGTGTTTTGCTTTATGCTTATGTTTAAAGTTTTACTGTACTCATTGAACTGTGCTTGATCATTAATAATGGCAGCTATCTTTAATGAGATGCGTGTCACCCTCTAGCAGGTGGTATGGTCTAATAGTCTGAGCCTTGAATTATGAGTCAGAAGGGAAATACTTCTTATATGGGACTACATTGCAGAATGAGAAAACTACAGTACCTTAAAAATGAAATAACATTTGAAATGGGAGAATGAAGAAAACCAACAAACCAAGTTTTCCTGAATAATTATCATACCCCGTTCGTCCCTGAAAGGAGAAATCATAATTCACATGTTGCTATTATGGAATCTAGCAGAAGCTTGGTCAATAAAATGCTGACATGTTTAGTTGAGATAACCCAGCTGTTACTTTGTGCTGTAAAGAAGAGGAAGAGCGAGTTTCTGTAATGCCTGTGCATTCTCTAGCATTAAGACTGCAAGGGAAAATAAGTATGCATCCTCTGACTTCTTAGAGCCCCATAACACTTCCGAGGTTGTGTTGGTCCGCATACTACCCACACTTACACTGATGGTGATTCTTAGTCAGAGTTCCAAGTTCAATTACCAATTTGTATCTTCCCTTGGATACCTTTATCCTAACATTCAGGTCTTGGAGATGGGAAAGTAGAGTCTATATTTATAGGCATTATTAATAAAGTTCCATATTTGGATTCATAGAAGTAAAGGTTTGGTAAAGGAGCTCATCCAGCCTTGTGACTTGGGAAACATCTTTGAGTCTGTTCATGAGTGATTACATGTGTTCTAAATCCTAGGGTGGTTAGGAAAATCCAAGGGGATAATACAGTAGGATGATAGGAAAGTACTGTACGGAAAAACATCATGGCTCCTTGCTGGCTGTCATTGTTTGGTAAAGGTTATCATATACCCTTACATTTCTTTCATGGTCACTCCAAGGTTTATTCCTAAAACAAAAATGTATTAATTTAGAAAAAAATCAACTCTGTAAATATGTCAGTTTTGCTGATAAGTTTCAAAGTAGCAAATGGAAAAGTAAGTTGCATTGCATGAAAAGTGATACTTACATTTGGAATTTTCTTTCATATTAGATTTTAGATCTAGACTTTTAAAAGTTTTAGTAGAGAAATAAGGGAAAGAAAATTACCCTGGTCCCAGCTGGGACTCTGCCCTATCGTGGTATGGTTGCAACCCAAGAACATGGTTGCCACTGCTGTCCTGGCCACCTGTTTGTTCCAGCTCCTTTCTCACATCTTCCCCTCAACTGTCCCTTCTGTGTGGTACGTTCCCTCCTCTGTCACTGTCTGCTTTGCCGTGGTCCACTGCACACTTGGTGCTGGGGTGGCAGGGAGAGGATGGCTGGCAGGCCCCTTTTGGTAAAGCTGAGACCCTCAAAATGGCCCCCACAGAGAGTGAGTAGGTTACAGGGTAGATCTTCTTTTATTTTTTTCCTTGTGGGAACTATACTCTAAAATTTGGGGGGAGCATATATACTATAGCACTGAAACTTTGGGAAACTATTTTAGGATTAGAAACGTGTAGAAAATTTTGATCTGTATACTAATAGTTTGTTGTTGAATAGAGATGTGCTCAAGAGGTCAGAATGTGCTTGGGCATGAGCTGTGCGTGCAGCGTCATTCATAAATCGACATTGCTCTCTTAGAGGAGCTCTTCTGGTTTAAACCCCTCCCAAATGTGTCTCTTCTTCCTACCCACATTTCCTTTACCTGCAGGGGTTGCTCTTACAGTCTTCCTACTTCTAGCAGGATAAATCTCCATGCTTGAATCTGGAATAATTTAAAAACTGTTCCCAGAGGGATAGCTTCAGATGGATTTTGTTATCTTTTGTCTACAGAACAATCTGAGGTATCCTGGGAGCTCCATGTTGTGAATCCCAAGAGGTGCACAGATTAAAGCATCAATACCTACGCTTCTGGGTTTTCTTTTTTGGATGTTTAGTCATTAATTGTTGAATCACGTATGCACAGATACACTTGTCTTCTGCCTGCTCAAGAAGAAAGCACTGATTCTCAGAGTCAGATCTTTCTAAAATAAGTCCACAGACTAGTAATCCCCTAGCCAAATTCAGCCCACAGGTAGGTTTTATTTGGCCTAAAATTGAGCTAACATTAAAAAAATTCTAGTATACTTCATATAAAATTCCACACTTCTGGCATTTCTTAAAAAGATAGTAAGATCTAAATACACTAGACCTATAATTCTACATAACACAATTTCTTTAAACTGAGTAGGGGCTGAGGACACAGTATAGGCTTGGTTTTCATTTGCCCATAAGTCTCTACCAGTCCCCATTATTCTTCCAGTGTGGAAGCCATGGTAGTTATTGGTCATTCTATGTTTTTTCCCTATTCCTATTCTACTTCTCTTATTATTAATATTATCTGCCTCTCTCTTATAGACCCCAGTCAAAATCCATAATTTTAAGCTGTGGAAAATCAATTGAATGTCCTAATTCCTGGACATTCAATAAGCCTGTTCAGTGGCAATAACTACAGTTCAAATTTGTCATGTTTTCATCCATAACAAACTTGAAATTGGGGGCCATAAAGTGGAAATAATAAATGAGGAGTAAAACAGTAAAAATTCACTTGACAAAAATAAGAATTATAATAACATATAAGGGATGAAAATGCAAAAAAGCGTATTTATCGGGTAGATGATCCTCACCAAACACAATTTTAACTGCTCACATGCCACGGCAAGAACGATGTATATGTTATTTGTTTCATAATTTTTAAAGTCCTTGAGTAGATTCTACAGACAAATAATAATCATGCATAAGTTATAAATTATAAAATTGGAATGGGATTTCCTAAGTAGAGCGAAAACAAAGCAAAAATTTATATTTTCTCAAGTCTTAAAATGTAAGCTGCCTAGCTAGCGTTAGGAAAAGAAAAAAACATCAAATATTGTGGGTGAGATAACCCTTAATGACATTTAAGTTCTTCTGCATCTTAACATTTACAGATGAAGAAACTGAGAAGTAGTGATGCTGAATGACTGGCCCAGAGTCGCACTATTCGTCTATTTAAGGGCTGGGATATAGATTCTGCTGTCTAGAGATGGTGTGGCTCTTATGGCTAGGAATTATCTCAGCACATGGAATTGATCTTGGTCTTTCATATTTCCAGGTTGAAAGATGTGCCTTTGTTATTTTCAATAAGTCTAAAGTTGGTGGGGAAGATGGTCACATTACAGACCAGGGAGCATCAAATCAACGATTTTTATTTTTATAGAATGCTTTAGCTCTACACTTATTAGACCATGAGACTTTATGGGCTGAGTTTAATCCACTGCTCTTTTTACCAACAGAACATAGTAGAGAGAAAGGAGCCCTGATAATGAAGGCAGATAACTCTGATTTATCTTGTGGTTCTGCTTGGTGTTTAATTTTAAGACTATAACCAGGAAATTTAATCTTCCTCAACCTCAGCTTCTTTATCAGTATGATGATGATAATATTACCCAATGGAGAACTGTTCATTAGTTCAATAAACGCATGCATATTAAACCCCTACTATGTGCCATAGATTGTTCTTGGTGCTAGTGGGGAGCCAGAAAGAAAATACTCTCCCTTACAGAGGGCAAGGCATTTGCAAAGACTAAATGCACCATCTCCGATGGTTCCAGACAGAGGGTTCTGTTCAGTAATTTTCATAGGTCATTTCCTCTCCTATTCTTTTCCAAAGCCACGCCCTAAAATCAGAGGAATCCTTGCTCCCGAGTTTCAATATATGAGGAAAGGAGAGCATATAAATTGTCAAGAATAGGACCTTATAAATTTTTTAATAACCGACTGAAATGTAAACTTTTTTTAGGAGGAAATTAGGTGGGTTACGTAAAATAAGGCTAAGAGCACAAGCACCTCCAACCATATACTTTCCCACGGCAACAGACACTATCTATTTTCTATAAAATATAAAACCAACCCCTACCTACATTCCTTGCATTTCAGAATTTTTCTTTTGCTCTTAGGGCAATGTCATAGACGTTTTGCTTTGTCTTTGTTTCCTCACATAAAAATCGTAAGTCAGAATAAGATTTCCATTTCTCTAAACTTCTCCACACAAGAAGTAGGTGTGGGAGTGGGTGATTAATCAAGATAAAATTCTTACATCCTCTTTTGATCATCCTCTCTGAAAGCGAGGAAAGGAAAAAGTTTAAACAGAATTAGGCTTTTGGGAGGTAATCTTAGAGACATTCAGGACAGCTAAGAACAAAGTTGCTTATTTTTTCTCCTAAAGAGAGTGATCTGTTGGTAACTGGAGAAAGAAATGAGACTCAACACTTTGCTAGGCCTGTTACTTATGATATTTCATTTAATTCTTAACAGCACAGAATCCAAAAACAAAAAATAAATAGAAAATTGGCAAAAAGTCTTACACAATTTAAACAGAGTTTTGAATTATGCTTATGTTGGCCCTGTCTAAGTAGAAAGCCCATGGTCTCCCAGTGTGTCATAGATAAGATTCTGAGCTGTTTGAGCTCTGTTTTATTTCAATCCAACATGTAATTCTTTGGTATTATGTGGGGATATTTGTTGTGATGACGCCCCCCATGATAGCACCACAGGGTCATGAAGAAGCGTGCATGTCAGGTCTGTGGGTGACCAGCTGCATGGCATCGGGTGGAAAAATCGCTGTATTTTCTGGACCTTTGTTTTCTCCCCTTTAAAGTGGAATGCTACCTGTAAAGTCCTGTAGCTCAGCAAAGCTGATCCCTCAGTGGGGTGTATGTGTTTAAATTCCTTTTTACGAGATAGCTGACTGTCTACTCTTTCATAATACTGGAAAATTCTGAATTGTCACAAAATTAGGGTTCTATCTACTCCTCAGAGAAATGCATTGCTATTAATCCTAAAATCCCCCCATGCACGCCTTGCCACTGGCACCTGTCCCAGGCAAAGTGAGAGAATAGGAAACAGGAAGTAGAAGCTAATGCCTGCAGCTCTGGGTCCCTATGCCTGCAGCTCTGGGTCTCTTCTTTAGGAATTCTGCTGTCTAAATTAGTAGAAGCCTGCCTGTTACCCCAGCATCTTCTTGCTCTGTCTCTCCCTCCTTTTTATCAATAATCCTCCCACTTCTTAGCTAGCTGGTTTTACTAACTCAGGGGAAATTAATTCTGAAAAATGCGGTATTCCATTTTATATTTCTGCATTGTAATAGTAGAAATGAAGGACTCACTTTCAATTGCTTTCAGCTTGTAGCTGAAGTGATGTTTGGTGGGGAGGATGGAGAGGTGAATTCAGTGAATTTGAGCTTCTGGAGAAGCCCACATCATATGGATGACAGTAATAGGCACTTACAGATTTAATGAACGGCAAGCCCCACGGGATGCCTGACGCACAGTAGGAGTTTAACAATCATAGTCCTTATAATCCTTACTTCACAAGTCAGCTTTGGGTGTTATGTTGTTTATTCACATCCCTGAAAACTCATCCTCTCTTCAAATCTCCTTATAGTCTTTGAAACC
>CAUYQV010015631.1:0-32170 GCA_963574575.1 Galagoides demidoff | reverse complement strand
GATCTTGTGCTGTGTCTGCCATATCATTCCTTGGGGGAGTTGATCTACTCTGATTATTCATGTTGCCAGAGTTTTTATATTGAGTCTGCCTCATGATTATTTTTTAACGGTTGGCTAGATTGGCAAATAAGGTGAAATTGGATTGGGAGCTCTTGGAGTTGTGGTTAGCCAGCCCTTTGTTAAGGATCTAGGACTGGTGACGGCAGTTTTTTTCTCTAAATCTTTGCATGGGACCCATACAGTATTATAGTCTGAGCCTGAGGAAACCTGCTTGATGTGGTGAGGTTAGGCGGCTAACTTGTATTCAGCTGGTCCTTGTCTGGTCCTAGTGGATCAGTGACTCTGTTTTGAAGTCTTAGCTGAGGAGATATACAAGCAACTAAGACACCCCACCCCACCCCCCATGGAGAACAACTGGAAACGGAAAATCAACCCTTACCACACAACCATGGTACCACCAAGAGGGTCCTTGGGTGATTGGCCCAGGTTAGGAGTTCCAAACCAATTGACCCAGTCAGTACAAACTCAAGTGGGAGAGATCAAAAGGTCTCCAGCAACTATATGGTGGAGGTCTACTGGCTGCTCAAATTTGGCTTGCTCCAGTGCTCTGTGGAGTCAGAAAAGCCCACCCAGCAGCAGAGTTGGACCAGAGAGCTGTGTCTTTTTCTCCACTTTGCTCCTCTTTCATGCCTAGTCACTGGTGACCCCACAGGGCTGAGGTCCTGCTCCCTCCAAAAGGCAGATGTGTTAGGTCTTTGTGCCTGTAAGAGTCAAAAGAAGGTCATTGCCCCCTCTACCCAGCCACTACCCTCTGCCATCAGCCTGGGGAGCTGAGGCCTGCCTGCTTCAGGTATTCAATAGCTACTGGGAAGTGTTCCACCTGAATGCAGTCTAATCCTGAGGATAAAAAGTCAGCAAATGCTTTTGTCCCTCAGCCACTGCACCTTTGCCCCAGGTGCTCTGCAGCACCAGTATCCTTATAGAGCAAGTTTTGGTTTCCTGTGGCAGTCTCAGAGTTGGGGAGGTGTCTCTCCAAGATTAGACCCTGGTGGGGTTGCTCTATTTTTGCTGAATCTTTGTGGGAAGTGACCCTGTGTAGCTCCCAGGCATCTGCCACAGCCAGGGAGTGGCTGTAGGAGCAGCTCCAGGAGCACAGGGCATACATATCCAGCAGCAGGGTGGGGGACACTGCACACAGTTCTGGCAGTGCAGGGTGTCCAGTGACTTCGGCAAGGAGAGCGCTCCGCCCAGGAATCTGGTAGGGTGGGGCATGGCACAGAGGCTCCAGCAGGTCAGAGTGTGGGGCTGGTGGTTCTAGCAGGGTGGGGCACTTGGTCTGTCAGGGAAGGGGGGTTTTTCTCATGAGCTGCCTCCCACAGTCTCTTGCAGGTGTTGGGCTTCTAGATCATCAGGCAAGGGGGGAAGGGTGGGCTGGAAGTTCAGAATGGCCTTGGTGTAGTTCAGCGTTCTAGAACAGAGACACAATCTTCTTCATGCTCTACAGTTGAGCTGTTTCACAGAGGTACCAGGAGAATTATATTTAACTATTTTTGTTTTGAATGATTAAAGGGAATTTAATGAGTTGTGTCCTTGAATCTCCAAAGGACATTATTTCAAAGGTCACTACTCACCATCACTTCCCTGCCTCTTCTCCACCCCCAAATCATATCTTCTGAACAAGGCTGATAAGTCTTTCTTCTGATTGACACTTTTATTTTTTTTACTCTCTCTTTCCAGTTATTTTCATAGAGGCTATAGTCCAGCCTTATTGATCAGGAGTTATCTGTCTTTTCAGGTGACTGCACTGGTTATTACATGTTCAGAGAGAAAGAGTGTGTTCTATTTCACAGAATGAACAGCACAAGAGTAAACTGTTGTATTACTTCATACAACAGAGCTATTCTTGTGCAATTTGCAATTTGAAGTGTTCACTTGATTCAAAAGTGTGAGGCAATTATAACTCCTGATTACTATGGGAATGATGTGAGTAATCCCAATAATGATTTATTTTAAGGAGAAAAATAATATTGCATTGATTGTTACAAGTTCAAAGTAAGGCTGTGGCATTTTTATACAGAGCAATATCTTCACAACTTAAAAAGATTGGTTTCTATATTGAAATTCAGCACCAGAGCTTTTATCCATCCACTCACTACACAACTACACACGTGTGAGGCTGAGAGTTGAGGAGAAACTAATGTTCAAACAGTAGGCCTTGCTCAGTGGTCACACAGATTTTCTCTCCCTTAGGCAATACTCAGTCCTGCTTGTCAGGCAAAAGCAAGTAGAAAATGTATTTATTATTCTGCAATATATAGAGATTAAATTCTCAAATTGTTTGTGATCAAAATGTCATTATGCATGCCTTTTATCAATGTCATTTTTAAGCAACATAAAAGGTTTCTCTTTTCTTCATGGGCTTATTTGGTTGACTTGAATAAATTAGTTAAAATATTTGAAAGCCTGTTAATTCATAGCATGATGATATTTTACAATTGGCTTATACCTTTGACAGCAAAAATCGTTTTGCTCTAAAAAAATTCCAAAAGCACTTATTAAATATTATATAATGCTTTCCATTCCATCATCCTTATGAAGAACTTTTTAAGCATTTTTATAAGATCTATAATAATTTATCTATGCTAAGAATGCAGCTTTAAATACTGTCACAACAAAAATAACCATGTGAGGGAATGTGTATATTCATTCGCTAGAGTTATTCACTTCACAATGCATATTTACCCCAACATATTATTCTGTACTTTGTCTATCATTTTACAAATACATATGTGCACATACATATGATAATTTACCTGTTTTTGCTCATCATGGTAACCTTGATCTTAACATAGTTCTTAGAACATAGAAGTCATTCATTAAATATATGCTGAGTGAATGAAGAAATTATTTTTGAAAAATCATAAAATTTATTCTTTCTATTAATCCCTTTTACCCCTGAACTACAGCTTTCCTTTCCCCAATGCTGTTAATAGATTAAGGAGAAGGGAAGGAGAGTTAAAGCAGCAAAAGAAAAAATAGAAAACTATCATATTACTTTCAAATGCACACTATTGAGAAAATAATATATATTCTTTACATTTTATTTTTTATTTTTTTCAAAGAAAACATCTTTATTATTTATTTATTTTTGCAGTTTTTGGCTGGGGCTGGGCTTGAACCCACCACTTCCAGCATATGGGGTCAGCGCCGTACTCCTTTGAGCCACAGGCACCACCCTATTTATTTGTTTTTTAAGTCATATATACATAGGTCATGAATACATTTATGCCTTTGTGGAATTCAATGTGTTGGTTATTTGTACAAACTGGAGTGTTTACATCCTACCAATTAACATTTTAATGTGGGAATATTACATTGCTTAATCCTAGTATCAAACTGTATTGCAAAAGTGGGATAAATTTAAATAGATAAGCTGATATAAGCAGAAAAATGTCAATGATAATTTGAAAAAAAAGAAGGAGAATCAGCATGTTTAATCAGTCTAACCATTAGTGGGGAAAGCAATGCTTTTATTAAATAGAATACAACCTGAAGAAAACATGCACAGACACACACATATGCATTCATGCACATTAGTTTGACATTATTTGATGAATTTGAATGTTGTTGCCTGATGATACATTTAGATAAAAATGAGTCTGCTCATTTTACTTGAAACCATAAAAACAACTCTTGTGAGTTTAGAGAAAAGCTAAAAACTCTGAATAAATTATTTTCAGTGAAGGTGGAAAGGAGACACGGTAATATAATGCAAATAACTTAAGTGACTAGAGTCAGACAGCCTGAGTTCAAATCCTATCTTCATCATCATTCACTATGTGACATTGCTCAGCAATTGAAGGATTGTTCTGAAAATTGCAGTTAATATACAATAAAACCAAACTCGGTTTTGTTCATGTTGTAGTGACTCCATGACTGGAAACTTTTCTTTCTTTCTTTCTTTCTTTCTTTTTTTTTTTAAGTCATATATACATAGATCATGAATACATTTATGCTTTTGTGGGATTCAATGTGTTGATTATTTGTACAAATTGTAGTGCTTACATCCTACTAATTAACATAGTTTTCACCTCATTTATTTAGTCACAGTGTTAAGACATTTGTGTTCAGTACTTGATAGATTTGACTTGTACCCTTACAATATGCTTCATTCTTTTAAGGAATTTAATTCTATTTTAAATTTCTGAGTGTGTGTGTGTGTGTGTAGTGAGAGAGAGGGGGGGAACAACATGCTCTGGTTTGTTGTTTATCTCTTCAGTGTTTCAAAAACATTTAGATCATAATTGTATTGCCATTCCTAGCTGACATCTAATTCAATGTGCTTTTCTTCTTAAAAAAAGAAAAGTTTTAAAAAAAGTTTTTATGGCATAAGTATCTGGTAAGTTTATGTGATATTTTGGTGAGGTAAGATGGGATGCAAGGGAAAAAAAGAAAAGGTAAAGAATGCCTTGATGGTGAGTCTAGGTCCTAAGCATGCAGGTTAGAGCCTGCTGACAAATGAAAGTTCTGCAATATTAATTTTGAAGTTAAACACTGCAGTACATAAAAATTCTGAAACATTCATTTTTTTTGAAAACAAGCATTTAAAGCAAACATGTCTCTTGCTTCAGTGAAGGCTCAATAAGCTAAATGTTATAATTGCTTTTAAGTGCCAAGGAAGTTGAAGAAATAAAAGATAAAATTATAGTGACTGCTTCGCTCATGAAAAATCATTCTTTTAGTAATTCAGTAAACAAAGGGGCTTATATAATACTATTCAACTATGAAAAATACTTTATGACAGAGATGTTTCTGTGATAAGAATTAATTAAGACCGACCATCTGGTTTGAAGAATTTTTCTCTAAAAGATACAGAAAAAAGTATTTGTGAAGTGTATAAAAAAGCAAACTTTATTAAAAATAGAAAAATAAGTAGTATCATTTTGATTAGTTTAGGCAGAAATGTGTGTGTGTGTGTGTAATGTTAAGAAAGAAGAAAATTACCTGGCTTGGATGAAAATTCAATTAATAATTCTATCTATATCTTTGTATGTCTATGTCTACCTATCTATAAATCACATGTGGCTCATGGTATCTTTGCTTTAACTCTGAATTCAGACTTTTAAATAGACTATTTGGAGCTTTGAAAACTTTTTGTTTAGCATTAAACTTGTATACCTCCCCTTCCCCAATCCTATACAAAAGTAAGCTTATAGAATTTTCCCTATATTCTATCATTATCATTTTTTTGCAATTTCTTGAATTGTACTGGAAATTTTATAGACTAATTCTTAAACAACCTCCAGTGTCCTAAAATTCTTTTGTCTCATCATTTTGAAACCTGCACAACACTGCTACCTTATTCTACTCATATCAGTAATAAGAAATGCATCTTTCAGAATAAAGGTGAGGTGGCCTGGTGTAACTTCATGTTACACTTGAAAGTTTTTTTGTATTTATTGATCTGATCAGGTAAGAGTGTGACAGTTGGGCCAAAGCTCATGTTCTTCCAACCCACCAAACAGACCTGAATTTAGATCTGTCTGTGTCATTTACTGGCCATGTGGCCTGGGACAATTTAATAGGACACTTTAAAAATGAATTCCATGTTATTTGTCATAATCATCATGCTAGATGTTCATAAAATGTGGGGAAGGTACTCAAACAATGGTATTCCTACAATAGCAGCAGGTTTCCAGAAAAAGTTTGTGAAGGAAATTTACAGTCACGTTTCTGGATCTCAATAATAAAGACTTTATGAAATAGGCTCATTGAGAGCAAGATATGATTATATGGAGGGTCATGCACACATTCGTGCAAACATTATACTCTCTAATTTCAGTGTAAGATGTCTAGAACTTTATTAATACTATTCTTTTAATTATATTACGTGTAAGGTCTTAATGCTTATGATGCTATTAAGAAAAAGCAAATTCAATATCTACAATGGTCAATTTTATACTTCAATTTGACTGGCCACAGGTGTGTGTGTGGATTAAACGTTATTTCAGTGAGCTTCTATGAAGGTGTTTCAGGATGAAATTAGCATTTAAATACACGGATTCAGTAAAGTTGATGGTCCTCCCCAGCGTGGGTAGAAATGAATACAAAAGGCTGAGGAAGGAAGACAAATTTTCCCTTTTTGCTTCCTGCTTGCCAGCTTAACCTGGGACATTTCATTTTATTGTCCCCAATGCTGACTGGGATTTATACCATCAGCCTCTCTGGTTCTCAGGCCAATACATACACATACAGCGTCATGCCCTGCAACTGTGTACTGATATTTCAGTCAACAACAGGCAGCATAAAGCACAGTGGTCTCATCAGAGTAGAACAGAGAGGAAAAGCTCTATTTGCCTGGTCACATCACAGCCATCATAACATTGTTGTGACATATTGCTTACATGTGATGCCAGTGTAGACAAACCCACCACGCTGCCAGATATATAAAAGTGAAGCTGGTATAATTATGTATAGTACATACTGGATAATATTAGATAACCATGTTGCTTGTTTAGGAATTTACTATATTATACTTTTAATTGTTATTTTTAGAATGTACTCCTTCTACTTATGAAGAAACAATTAAGTCTTAACCTCAGGCAGGTCCATCAGGAGGTATTCCAGAAGAAGGCATTGCTATCAATGATGACAATTTCATGTATTCCTGAAGAACTTCCACTGGGACAATATGTGGAGATGGAAGACCAAGTGATATTGATGATCTTGACCCTATGTAGGCCTAGGCTAATTTGTTTGTGTCTTTATTTTCAACAAAAATGTTTAAAAGTTAAAAAAAAATTTAGGCTCAGTGTTCATAGCACAGAGGTTTCGGCGTAGGCCCAAAGCACCAAGGTTGGAGGGTTTGAACCCAGCCCGGGCCAGCTAAACAACAATGACAACTGCAGCAAAAAATAGTTGGGTGTTATGACAGGCACCTCTATTCCCAGCTACTTGGGAGGCTGAAGCAAGAGAATCTCTTAAGCCCAAGAGTTTGAGGTTGTTTTGAGTGTGACACTGCAAAAAAAAAAAAAAAAAAAAATTAAAAATGTGTTTACAGAGTAAGGGATAAAAAGAAAAAACTTTTGTATATCTGAACAATGTGTTGTATACTGTGTTTTATTACAAAAGGGTTGAAAAGTTAAAAAGGTTTATCTCACAAGGGTACAAGTGAATCTTGCTAAAAGTAGAACACAATAAGAAAATGACATAAAGGCTATGTTAACCAGTTTGATGAAAATATTTCAAATTGTATATGAAAACACCACACTCTACCCCATGGTTGTATTAATGCACACAGCTATCATTTAATAAAAGAAAAGAAACAAAAGTTCCAAAAGTAAAAATAGTACAGTAAGATACAGTTGAAGAAATTAATAAATTTAGTGTAGACAAAGCATACAGTTTTTATAAGTGTCAAGTAGAATGTAGTAATATCCTAGGCCTTCACACTCACTCATCATTCACTCAGACTCGCCCAGATCCACTTCTACTGCGAGAGCTCCATTTACTGTAAGTGCCCTAAACAGGTGTACCATTTGTAAATCTTTTATACTGTATTTTTTACTGTATCTTTTCTATATTTAGGTAAGTTTAGATACACTAGGAATTACACTATATTATAATTGCCTATACTATTCTGTACAATTACATGCTGTATAGGATTGTGACCTAGAAGAAATAACCTATACCAAACAGTGTAGGTGTGTAGTGGGTATGCCGCCTCAGTTTGTGTAAGTATACTCTGTGATATTTATACTAACATGCCAAGCCTAAGAATGCATTTCTCAGAACGTATTTCCATCATTAAATGACACATAACTATAAGAAGCCTAACTCATAAAATACCGATTTCTACAAAGTCTAACTATGAGGGTGAAATCTGTCATTTTTATGTATATTACAAATAGCTGGACGTCTGACCCTCCTCCAACCAATCAGAATAATTCACTCCCATTGCTTCAGTTGATGGAAAATCAGTTGATGGAAATCAGCTGATAAATATAATGATTATTATGATTAATATAATATAACAAGTATAATAATAATACTTGTTATTATTAATATTTGAATTTGGAATAGGAGAAAATATTGAGCTTCAATTCTTTTCAGTTGGGGAAGGAGGTGTGACTAAGGATGTAGCCAACAACAGCATTTCCACCCACGCATAAGAAGCAAACCAGAGAGCGCATCCACCCCAGCGTGGACAGAGCTAGAAAAGAGGAAGCAACTCCGTAGTTTGCGCCCCTTCTCCCAAGGCCCTGACAGTCTCCTTCCCCTGCTCCCTAAGATTTAGTGACTTTACCAAATATATGGTACCATATATGTTGTCCAGAATCTAATCTGATTTTGGTTTCTCTCTTGGAAGCCTGAGTCCCTACTGTCCTAGGATATCTTCCCTGATTTAAAAACCTGGTAACTTCTGCAATGAAGTCTATTACACATATCTTTGCCTTTTAACCCTATCCCTACTGTGTAGGGAGACCCAGCTATTTTAAGAATAACCTTGATTTTGTTCCAACTTATAGTCGAAGAAAATTCTTCACAAATTTCAATATTTTAACTAAAATTTTGGGGAGTTACTTAAGATAAAACTCTTGGTATATTAATATCATGCTTGAGAATCACTTTCAAACTATCAATACATTTTTTTTAACTTTTATTTTCTCTCTGCCAGGAAGTTCTAAGTTTTTCTTTCCCTTCGCCTATACTCTGAAATTCTGAATTGACTTTTGAAGCATCCATGGAAGGAATGTAGACATGCAAATGCCACATCCTCCAAGTTGTCTTCCTGCAATTCTTCTTCTCAAGGCTGAGATTTATCAGTCTTCTAACCCTCTCATAATATTTAATCTTATAAAGTGGGGAAAACCTCAAGGTTTAGGTATACAATTATACACATAACTTTTTCTTCCTATGAGACTACAAGCTTTGAGGGGGCGAATAAGAGTAACTAATGCAATGTAAGCATTCCAAATACTATATGAAATCAGCACACTGTACCCCATTAATGCATTAATGTATACATGATATATGTGTTTATGAGTTCATAAAAAAAATTTTAAAAAAGAGTCTCCGTCACTGCTGACCTCCATAATTATAATAATGATGGTTGGGTGGGTGACATATCCATGATGAATAGCTTTGCACCTTGTAAATTATCTACCTCTAATGTGTCTCACATTTTTTTCTAAATATATATAGATATTTTTGTTGTTGTTGGGGTTTTTTGGGAGGAGACAGGGTTGTTGTTCTCCATGAATCTGGATTCTGTAAAACTATTTGTGTAATTTGAAATTAGAAATTTTTGCCCCTGTTTTTAAGGATGAATCTGCTATTCTAGTCCTCTCCATTTCTTTCCTCTGTCAATACACTTGTCTATCTTAGCTGTCCCCAAATTCCCTCAGCTGCCTATAGACTGTTTATTATCTCCATTTCCAGGTTGTTCAAAAGGCAATTGACAGCCTTTGAATAATTGGCAGGGGATACTTTTTTGCTTCTTGACATATTAAACAGTTTTATTGTCAAGGTTGTTATTTTGTTATTAACTGATTAAATAACAGCATCCCAGAAATTATGGGGAATATCTGTAATGTAATAAATAGGCTAAAAATACATTATTTTTTGACAACTATGCAAAACATTATGAGGAATAGTTATTAAACTTTCTCCAGAAGTTCAGAAGCCCTTAGCATTCACAGATTGAGCAATGTGGTTTTGTCTATTCATGTTTGTCCCTGAAGGAGATGATCCATAGCATGTGGCGATCTGTCATTTTTCTGGTGCTCAAATTTGAAATGTGTACATTGTGATACTGAAGTTCAGAGAGCTCCTCAGCTCATGACTGAGCCTCCCTGGGCACTTACCTGGATTCCACCTCTCCATTCATTTTTGCCATGGCTGCATTTAAAGCATAAGTTCAATTTTGCCAAAAAAAATTTATTATTCAGGAAAGCTTTGCCTTAAAGTAATGATTTTCCTGTTCCCTTTCTCTCTGAAAAGATCAGTTTCTGAAATTTAGAAGACAAGTGTCTCATACTTTGAAGGAAATGAACTTTAAAGTCAAGAAAAACTGGGTTCACATTTTAGTTCTTATGTCCTCTTGTCTGACAGTGGGAAGTATTAAGAGAGTATTTATACTCTCTTAATTTGTGTCTCAAGATGTAAGGAGGTTTTAAAAAAAAAGATGTAAGGAGGTTGACAGGGAGGAATAAATGAGACAATAAATCAATAAATACATAGTAATACTTTGACTCAAGATAGATCCTTCACAACTGATGAGAATTATTATTAAATTTTGTTTTAACTTGCCCAACCACTACATTTTTCCTTTTTCCTTTTTATATTTTTAGATCCCATGGCCTTTGATTCTTAATGCTTTGCTTGTTTATTAATTACCTTTTCAAGATAGCAACATCCTGTCAGTCATTAAGAATGATGTCTAACTTAGAGATTTCTCTTTCCTGAAATGGCTACACCGTCCTCTGAGAATCTTCAGTCAGATTTCAGTTGGTTAGAGCCCTTTTTGAATTCTTTCACTTCTTATATGTATAAGATATGGGTATAGAATAAAAAACTCAGTTTGAAAATTAAAAGTATAACAGTATTTCTCACTGTTTATGGTCTCAGTTTTCAAATATATTTATTTTCATCAAAGCATTTTTTTTTTTTTTTGCAGTTTTTGGCCAGGGCTGGGTTTAAACCCACCACCTCCGGTACATGGGGCCAGCGCCCTACTCCTTTGAGCCGCAGGTACTGCCCTATCAAAGCATTTTTAATGTTTAAAATCCAGGGGAAAATGTCCCTTAATTCTTTATCTGTATTTTCCATTGACTTTGTAAGGACCAAGGAACTTGTTCTTCAAAAGCAAAGCAGGCCCTCTAGTTGTCTAAACAGATTTTGATGCACAGAGATAGTTTTTCATTCCAGCCTTTTGTTCCCTAATAAATAATCTATTCTATGACACTGAATCTTGCAGTGTATGCATAATCACTCTTTTAGGGAAGAGGAATCAAAGCCAAAGAAGAGGAAACATACTTTGCAGGCTTGTTTGTGTTATATAATGCATGGTAGTTAGCCCAGATTTGAAAGAGGAGTTCATATACTGGTGTGTCCTTTTATCAGGTAAACTTTTCTAAAACATTGAAACACTAACTCTTCCTTTGGGCAGTTCATTTACTGAGGATTGTTAAGCCATTTTAAAATAAAATGAAAAAGAACTCAAGATATTGATTATGAAGTAATCAAAAATCTTAACATTTGCATGTGGAATTATAGGCAAGATCTTCAGAATGGAATATTAGTATAGATCCCATCATCTTTTCTTTTTTCTCTTTTCTTCTAATGTATAAAATTGCCTGCTGGCAAATCTCCTTGCCTCTAGCTTTGACATCTACCATGTACTCTCTAAAAATAACCCCAACTATCCCATTCTTACATTTTGGGGAGTTTTATTATTATTATTATTTCCTCTAATATCCTCCAAAGCTTGTGATGTCCAGTGGGAAACAGGCTGTTCTTTCACATGGCCTATTATGTTTCTCCACCATCTAGTTCCTCCTTCCACAGCCCACTTACTGGTTTCATCCCCTGCCTGTTCATCATCACTTTAAAGATGTAAAAGTCAGAGCTCCAGAATCCTCCTGTTGCTAACTCTTCCTGGACATTCTGTCCTGAGCAGTTGTTATGTTACTTTTCCACTTTTTGTATCTTAACTTCTGTTGTTACATTATTAATCATCTTAGGCCTCGCTCCTTCCAAATAACCTTCTCTGAATTCCTCAAGATGGATTGTGTATCCTATTATCAATGTACAGCACTTCATTAAGTACTATATACTTTTTTTGGTTTTTATTCCCCTCTGGATTACATACTATGTGCTTCTTGGAGATGGGGATTGTTTTACATTTAAGTTTGTTTCCAGCACCCAGATTAATGTGTATCCCCTAATGGTCACTTGGTAAATGTTTGCTTAAAATTTGGGTACAGGAGGAAAATGGAGACTGAACAATCTTTTTTCAAGTCCTATTAATTATGCCTGATAAAGGGACTGCGGCAGTATTCTCTGGACTGGATCACTAATACAGTCATCTAAGGCCCTGCCCCCACCCCGTGTCATTTTACTTTTCATAGAGGTTGTACTAGTTTGCAGTCTCACACTGTAAGTGGATTAGTCTTTCTTTCTCTCCACATCCATGCCAGCACTTATTTGGGGACTTTTTGATTAGAGCCATTCTGATTGGAGTTAGGTGATACCTCAGCGTGGCTTTGATTTTCATTTCCCCCATGATTAGAGATGTTAAGCATTTTTTCATGTGTTTGTTGGCTGTTAAGACTATCTTCATTTGAAAAGTTGTTGTCTTTTGCCCACTTTTTAATTGGATTATTTGATTTTTTTTCTTGCTGATTTGTTGGATTCTTTATAGATTCTTGTTATCAGCTCTTTATGTGATGTAGAACGTGAAATATTTTCTCCCATTCTGTAGGCTATCTATTTACTTTAATGATTGTTTTCTTGGCTATGCAGAGCTTTTGAAAATTTTATCAAGTCCCATTTATTTAGTTTTGTTGTTGCTGTGATTGCTTTTGGGGTCTTCATCAATTCTTTGCCTATGCCAATATTTATAAGAGTTTTTCCAACATTTTCTTCTAGAATTCTTGTAGTTTCCTGTCTTACATTTAAGTCTTTTACTCATCATGAACTAATCTGTGTGTGGATCTCATTTTAGTCTTTTATATGTGGCCATTCAGTTTCCCCAGCACTATTTATTGAACAGAGATTCTTTTCCCCAGTGTATGTTTTTATCTTTTTCAAAAATCAGATGGGAATATGAAGCATTTTAACATAACTAAGAATGCACTCATATGCTTTGATTCTCCTATTCCAGATTGGCAAATACTTATTGGCAAATAGAAAGGGAAACTCTTTTTACAAGTATGGAGTAATATTAAGAATGTATCCTTCAATTCAGAGTTAAATAGTAAAAGTGACTCAAAATTGCATTCCATTTACTTATTGTGTTACTTTTCGTTATTTCAAAATTTTAAGGGGGTACAAATGTTTCTGTTACATGTATACATTGGATAATGTATAAGTTGGGGATTCTAGTGTGTACATCACCAGAGTAGTACACTGGAGTTTATGGTACACAATAGGTAATTTTTACACCTCAGCTCACTTGTCGCCCTTCTTGGATTCCAGGGACTTTTACATGTCTTTGTGTCCAGGTGTGTCCATTGTTTATCTCCTACTTATGAGAGAGTCCATGTGGTGTTTGTTCTCTATTCCTGAGATACTTCATTTAGGATAATAGTCTTTAGTTCCATCCACATTGCTGCAAAAGACATTATCTCATTCTTTTTATGGCTGAGTTGTACTCCGTGTTGTTGGTGGTGGTGCTGGTGGTGTGTGTGTGCATATACTTATCTACCTCTTGAATCAATGGGCACTTAGTTTGATTCTACATTTTTGCTGTTGTGAATTGTGCTGCTATAAACATTCAACTGCAGGTGTCTTTTTGATAAAATGACTTCTTTTCCTTTTGGTAGATGCCCAGGAGTGGGATTGCTGGATCGAATGATAATTCTACTCTTACTTCTTTCAGGACTCTCCATATTATCTTCTGTAGAAGATGTGTTCATTTGAAATCCCACCGAAACTCTCTAGGCATTCCTTTTCCTCTGTACCCGTGCCAGCATATTGTGTTATGACTTTTCAAGAAAGCCTGTTCAGACAGGAGTTCCTTTCCCTGATGATAGTGGTACTGAGCATGCTTCATTTTATTGACCATTCATCTGTTTATTGACCATTCATCTGTTTTATTAAAAAAAACTTCTGTTCCTGTACTTTACCCACTGCTGTTGAGGTTGTTTATTTATTCTTCACTGATTTGTTTGAGTTTTTAGAGGGTCTGGGATAGCAGTTCTTTATCAGATGTGTAGTTTGTGAAGACTACCTCCAATTCTGTAGGTTTTCTACTTATTTTATTATTTCATTTACTGTGCAGAAGCTTTTTAATTTAGCTAAGTCCTATTTATTTATTTTTGTTGTTATAGTTGCCTTTGGGGTCTTAGTCATAAGTTCTTTGCTTATTTCTTTGACATTTAGAAGAGAATTTCCCATGTTTACTTCTAATTTTTTATGATTTCATGACTTATATTTAAGTCTTTATCCAGCTTTGATTAATTTTTATATATAGTAAGAGACAGCCACATTTTTCTGCATGTGGCTATCCAATTTTCCCAGCACTATTTATTGAATAGGTCATCCTTTCTTTTGTGTATGCTTTTGTCTGTTTGGTCAAAGAACAAGTCATCTGAGTTATATGGTTTTATTTGTAAGTTATCTATTCCATTTCGTTTGTCTATGTCTCTCATTTCATACTAACACCATCTAAGTTACTGTGCTTTATGGTATAACTTGAAGTTCAGTAAAATAATATCTCTCCAGATTTGTTCTTTCTGTTTAGGATTGCTTTAACTAAACTATTCTGGCTATTTTGGGTCCCAAATGAAACATACAATTATATGTCTGAATCTGTGAAACATAATGTTGGTATTTTGCTGGGGATTACATTGAAACTGTAAACCTCTTTGAGTAGTATGGATATTTTAACAATGTTGATTGAACCAATCCATGAGCATGCAATTATTTTTATATGTTTGTATTATCTATGGTTTGTTGCATCACTGTAATTAATAGTTCTCCTTGTAGAGATCTTTCACCTTGGTTAGGTATTTTATTTTCTTTGAAGCTATTGTAAATCATCATACTGAGTCCTTGATTTGACACTCGGCTTGAATGTTATTAGTATATAAAAATGCTACCTGATTTGTATACATTGATCTTGTAATCTGAGTCTTTGCTGAATTTATTGATTAAATCTAGTAGTCTTTTTGTGGAATCTCTAGGGTTTTCCAGATAGAAGATCCCTGTCACTGACCAGGGATAGTTTGACCTCCCCTTTCCTGACTTGGATTCCCTTTATTTCTGTCTCTTCCCTGAATGCTCTGGTTGAGTCCTTCTGTTCTATGTTGAACAGAAGTGATAACAGTAGGCACCCTTGACTTGTTCCAGTTCTTAAGCAGTATTCTTTTAACGTTTTCTCATTCAGTATGAAGTTGGCTGGGGTATTGTCAAATATGGCTGTCATAATTTTGAGCTATTTTCCTTCTTTTTAAATTTCTTTCATTTTATACTTTTTAATTGATATATCAAAGTTGTAAATATTTTGGGGGTACATGTGATGTTTTTATATGTGTATGCAGATACATTGACTTTTTTTTATTGTTGGGGACTCATTGAAGGTACGAAGAACCAGGTTACACTGATGGCATTTGTTAGGTAAAGTCCCTCTTATAATTGTGTCCCATCCCCAAGAGGTGTGTCACACCCCATGACCCCCAACCCTCATCCTTCCCTTTCTCTGCAACCCCTTTCTCCCAACCCCCACCATGTACTAGGGCATCAATTGTCCTCATATCAGAATTGAGTACATAGGATTTTTTGCTTCTCCATTCTTGTGATGTTTTACCAAGAATGTATTCCACTTATATCCAAAGTAATACAAAAGATGTAAAGCTCCATATTTTTTAATGGCTGAATACTATTCCATGGTATACATAAACCACAGTTTGTTAATCCATTCCTGGGTTGGTGGGCATTTAAACTGTTTTCACATTTTGGCAATTGTGAATTGAGCTGTGATAAACCATCTAGTGCAAATGGCCTTATGATAAAAGAATTTTTTTTTTCTGGGTAGACACCTAGTAATGGGATTGTAGGATCAAATGGGAAGTCTAATTTGAGTTCTTTGAGGGTTCTCCATACTTCCTTCCAACAAGGTTGTATTAGTTTGTAGTCCCACCAGCAGTGTAAAAGTGTCCCCTTCTCTCCACATCCATGCCATGAGCTATTTTCCTTCTTTGCCTACTTTATTAGTTTTTTTTTTTTTAATGAAAGAGTCTCAGATTTTATAGAAATTCCTTTTCTACATGTATTAAAATGGTCACATGGTCTTTGTTTTCTCTTTTGTTTGTGTGATGAATCACATTTATTGATTGTGTATGTATGTTAAACTATCTTTCATCCACAGTTTTGTTTTGGTTTTTTTTTTTTTTGCAATTTTTGGCCAGGGCCGGGTTTGAACCCACCACCTCTGGTATATGGGGCCAGCGCCCTACTCCTTTGAGCCATAGGCACCACCTTTTTTTTTTTTTTTTAATATGCTGTTGAATTCCATTTGCTAGTATTTGGTTGGGAATTTTGCATCATTGTTCAAAGGGATATTTGTCTGTAGTTTTCTTTTTTATTTTGTCTTTTCCTGGCTTTTGTATCAATATGATATTGCAGTTCATAGCATATGTTAGGGAGGATTCTTTCCCTCCCACTGTTGTGCTTACAATCTGTATTACTTAACTACAGCTGCAGTGTTGCTGTATAACAAACAACCACCAAAGCTCACAGCACAAGTCAATAGGCATTTATTTAGCATGCAAATCTGGAGAAGGGCTGGAAGCTGACTGATCAAAGTGAGTGGCACTCAGCTGAGCGACACTGCTGATCTCTGATGGGATCTGCCACACATTTCAAGTGACTTGTTTTCAAGTTTGCTGTTTCTTTCTTCTATCTGCTCTCATGAAAGCCTAACTGAAACTTTCTATTAAGTAGTAATGGGACTGCAGGATCAAATGGAACTTTCTATTAAGCTTCCCTAGTGAATTTGTCACTTCAGTTATATACTTGTTAACTTCATAATTTTTCTGTAGCTCCTCTTCACGGGTATCATCTATTTCAGTGACTCTCAACTTTCCTAATGCTCCAAATTTTTAATACAATTCCTCATGTTGTGGTGAGCCTCAATGATAAAATTATTTTTGTTGCTACTTCATAACTGTAATTTTGCTACTGTTATGAATTGTAATGTAAATATCTGATATGCAGGATGTATTTTCATTGTTACAAAGGGGTCATGACTGCTGTTCTATTTGATGTGACATTGTTCTCATACTTCCCTTTAGTTCATTAATTATGATTTCCTTTAATGTTTTTAATGGATCTATAATAGCTGATCCAAAATTTTTCCCCAGTAAGTTCAATATCTTGGGTCCTGGGCTTCCTCAGGACCAGCTTCTGTAGACTCCTATTTTTCCTGTGTAAGAGTTGTACTTTCTTGATTTTTTGTATGTCTTAAATTTTTGGTTGAAAACTGGATACTTTGAATTATATAATGTCACAACTATGGAAATAGGTTCTAACTCATCCTGGACTTTGTTGTTGTTGCTTGTTATTTATTTGTGGTATGAATTTTCTGACGCCATATATGTGTGTTTGTGTGAGTAAGGTTTATGGTCAGCTAATGATTAAACAGAGATTTCCTTAAATGCTTGTAATCAATAAGTGTCACATCTTTTTTCCAAGTTACTGTGTGTGTGTGAGTGTTAGGACATGCCTTCATCATTCAGTTAGGAATTCAGAATTCCACTTTAACTTTGCTTTCCTGTTTATGCAGAGTTTCAAGATGAGCCACAGGTGAGAGTCAGTGGAAATGCACACAGTATTATACACACACACATTCTTCTCAATTCCTGGTACCATGTCAGAGCTTATAAAAGCTCCCTATGCATATCACATTCCACAATTTTCCTTTTCAGTTTTTTGGCCAGCCTATCATTTTCTCCAATGGACATATCCCACCATGAACCAATCATGATTTAAAAAAATTGCCTCTGATTGTTTTCAACCAATATTCCCAGAAAAAAGTCATTTGTACTGGAGAAAACTCTGAGTCAGGTTAAATAAAGGCAGAATTATGAATGGGGTCATCTAAGGAACCACCATAAAGGTCAGATAATGACAGTCCTCTGGGAATGGGACCTTGAAGGAGCTGCACCCCCTTCTATTCTCTAGTGGCTGCCCCAGTTTACCAGTTTCCTGTGACTGTAGGGTATTGGTTTTTAAGGGACCAGGGGTGATAGAAATAAGGTAAGTTAACATGCCCATAAAGATTACAATTCTCACCAAGATTAGGGCATTTTTTAAAAATATATATTCCCAACCAACACTGCAAACCTTTGATTAATTTCAGAGCACTGAACTTGTTGTTACAGATGATTTCTTACCATGTTTACATTGCTTTTATGGAATAAAGCAGAAGAATTTTGGAGGTCCTCACTCTACCATTTTTGCTGGCATCCTTTCTTACATATCTAGACAGCTGGAGGTCAGCTGACTTAGGCTTGACTCTACTTGTCCTTTTTTATTCTCCTGTGACTAGGGGCCTTGCCTGACATGTTTATCTCTTAGTGATGGCAGAGGGGAGTAGACACATGAAAGCCTTTTTACAGCCTAGGCTCAGTTAGAATTGACACAATGTTAGCTACCAAAACTTCACATTATAAGGAGGATAAATACAGACAAAATTGATGATTTGGGTTCCTACTGACCCAAAATGTCATGAGCCACACAAACACTAAACAAGTAAGTCACATGAGATAAATGTTAGTAAAAGGGGAGGGAATGAGGTGCTGGGGGTTAGCTGGACAGATAATCACTTGTACAAGGTTATAGAGAATAGAACAGAAAGTAGATATGATGAATTGGACCCAAGCTATATTGGGAAGAAAGCATTGTATTACATTGATTTTGGGGTGGGCATAAGCAACAGTTCAGATAACCTCCATGATTCTCTAAATGTTCTGTCAACATGCACCTACTGATCCTCTGCTACACAGAAAGAATACTAGAACAAAAGCTCCAAACACAGAGGGATCAAGCCCCAAATCAAACCTTTTACTGCGGCTTCATCTTGGACAAGCTTCTTTTACTCTCTGGAGAACTTTAGTCCTTAGTTATAAAGTATAGATAATTCTACAAGGTTGCTGTGAAGTTCAAATAACTTACTGTATTTGCCAGAGCTTTATAAATTGTTAGAGCATTATGCAAATACAAAAGAGTCTCACTATGCTATAAAAGAAAGTGTAATATCGTCCTGCTGGCTTTATTGGCCAATAAATGCTGTGTCTTCGCTATGTGTGAAGAGAAATAGAGAAAGATTTTACTAACAGCTCTTACCACTGTTACCACCAAATCCAGAATCATAGTGTGGATAAACTGCTACAGTCTCATAAAGAGGGATTGGATTGCAGGATTGGTTCTTTCTGATGCAGCTCTCAAGGAGATGTTGAAGATGTATATAGTACAAAAAGATATAGATTATTCTGGATTATAGCATAACCTTGGCAGGGTAGCTTTGAATTATTTTCAAAATTATTACATTATTATTTTTTTATCTTATAAAACCATGTGATGAATATAAACATTAAAACATTGTATCATAATTACTATTTAGAAATATTTACACTTACAGCATATAAAAATTATTTATTATATCTACCCTTTATCATTTATACTATTAAAAATTATTATAATACAATAATTACTTTTGCATTTATTTTTATAATTACTGTAAAAATAATGGCAATGAATTAATTTTATCATTTATTAAAGACAATATGTCCCAGATCCTTTACTAAAGAATCCTTTACTAAGATAATTCTTATAATGACCTAATTAGGTATAATTATCCATAACTTGGACATTTTAAAATATGTAGACTTAAGAAATGTTAGGAGTATATTAGTGATAAAGATAAAACTGGAACAATGTAGTCTAAATACTGATTCCATGCTCTTGAAACACTAACACCTCTTTTTCTTTCTCTCTCTTTCTGCTTATTTAAATCAAACCCCCTTGAAGTCATATAACATTTTAATATTCTCAATATTTAACATTTGAAGTTCATCCTGATAATTAAAAGGCATATACCTGTGGAGAAATATTGATAGAGTAAAATGAAATCAATGGGAAGATATTAGACTATTCCTAATGTTGCTTCTACTAAAGCTCTCTGTTAGTTGGTAAAGAATTTCTCAAGGGATCTCTGACCCTGATCAATGTTCTACAGAAGGCACAAGAAAGAGAGTGCCTACTTTACCAGAGACATGTAGTGAAATAATTTAGCTGCATTTCTATGTAGGTGTAGGACACATCTTTAATAATATTTTAATATTGTCACATGCATTTAGAGGGAGTCATATTTAACAATTTGTCAAAGTATACCTGAGGGAGGAGACTGAGGGAAACCCCAGTCAAGGAAACAAAGAAAGTCATATACTGAAACGTCAATTTCAAATGGATCAGTTTAAGCACGTAGTGTATTTTCTCACTTCCTTTTCACCGCATATACACATTCACACACTCCCCTAGCGCCATAACACATTTGGAACATACCAAACTTCTGATAGCTCTTTGGACTTGAACTCTTCCTTGACTTGTGTGTGTTTGTGTGTGTGTGTGTGGCATAAAAACACATTATATGGCTTGGTGCCTGTATCTCAGTCATTAGGGAGCTAGCCACATGCACCGGACTAGTAGGTTCAAACCTGGCCTGGGCATGGTAAACAACAATAGCGGCAACAACAACAAAAAATAGCCAGGTATTGTGGCAGGTGCCTGTAGTCACCTAGGAGGCTAGGCAAAAGAATTGCTTAAGCCCAAGAGGTTGTTGTAAGCTGTGATGCCATAACACTCTACCAAGGGTGATATAGTGAGACTCTGTCTGAAAAAAAAAAAAAATACATGAAATTCACCATCTTAATTATTTTTAAGTATACTGTTCAGCAGTTTTAAGTACATTTACCTTGTTGCCAGAAGTTTCCATTTTGCAAAACCAAAACTATACCCATTATCCAAGTGCTTCCCTGTGGGTGTTAATCTCTTAACAGATACATGATTTACAAATATTCTTTCTCATTCCATAGATTGCCTTTTCACTCTATTGAATTCATCCTTTAACTTACAGAGGATTTTTTTTTCTTGGCTTTACATAGTTCCATTTATCTATTTTTCCTTTGTTGTCTGTGCTTTCAATATGGTACCAGGAAATCATGTCCATTTTCAATGTCATAATGTTTTTCCCTTATATTTTCTTCTAGCAGTATTATAGTTTAAATTTTCGCCTATCAAGTCATTAATCCATTTTGAATTGACTTTTGTGTATGCTGTTAGCAACTCAGTAGTCCAATAAAGGATCTAACGTTACTGTTTTACATGCAGATATTTCAGTTTTCCCAATACTGCTTGTTGAAGAGACTTCCTCTACTATAGTAGAGTAATCACCTTTGTTGAAGGTAATGTCACTATATAATCCAGAGTTTATTTGTAGGCTCTTTATTCTAGTCTATTTGTCCATATGTGTGTTTTTATGCCAGTTGTGATTACCATTTTGATTCCTGTAGCTTTGTGATGTTTTGAAATCAGGAAGTTTAAGATCTCTAATTTCATGCTTTTTTTTTTTCAAAAGACTTTTGGCTATTTTTCTATTTCTGAAAAATTTTTCTATTTCTGGAAAATATACCATTGGGATTTTGGTGATGATTACATTGAATCAGTAGATCACTGACATCTTAATAATATACAGTCTTCCAACCCATGAACACAGGAGTGACTTTTTAAATTATAAGTATTCCTTTAAAATTACCCATCCCATGATCATTTGTTTCATTCATAATCTCATTGTCAAAGTCTTTGGGGAAACATTATAGCACAGCTAACATGTAAAATGTCATCCAAATTTAAATTGCCCTGCTCCCTTTTGCATTATTTCTCTTTCAATAGTTGGCAACACTCTAATTAATGCAGGCAGTGACCTAAGAGTCACTCTAAATGGTTCTACTTTATTATTCCCTACAAGTCATTGTTTAAGAGCTCTGCTGATAATGATTTATAACTGTCTCTCAATTTTCCTTAATATTCTAACCACAGCCAGTAACTTTAGTTTAATATTTCATCTTCCATTGGTACCGTCATGGTCATAGCCAATACTAAGAACATTTGAGGCCAATTAGTGTTGGGTCTGTTTTTTAGAAATAATTCCTGGCTCAGCGCCTGTGGCTCAATCGGCTAAGGCACTAGCCACGTACACCTAAGGTGGCGGGTTCGAATCCCCAGCCTGGGCCACCAAACAACGATGATGGCTGCAACCAAAAAATGGCCGGGCGTTGTGGCGGGCACCTGTGGTCCCAGCTACTTGGGAGGCGGAGGCAGGAGACTCGCTTGAGCCCAGGAGTTGGAGGTTGCTATGAGCTGTGATGCCATGGCACTCTACCCAGTGGGATAGCTTGAGGCTCCATCTCAAAAAAAAAAAAAAGAAAGAAAGAAAAGGTCTAGAAAGGGTGCAGAAGGGACAAGAGAAGTGGTCTTCCTAAGGGGCATAGCTGAGGCTTCAGAGTACAATCAATAATGACAATAGTAAACACGGATTGCACAGTTACTCTGCAGGACACACTAATTCATTGAATTCTAACCAAAGAAAAAAAAATAAAAATAGAAAAAACAAAGCTTAAGAGGTAGACATCATTATCTATTTTCTTCAAATGAGAAATTGAAACACCAAGAAGTAAATCGGTTGGTTAAGTGGCACGTAGAGGGGCTGAGATGCGAGCCGGGCAGCGTGGGTCGGAGGCGGCATACTGCAGTATAGATGGAGTGAAGGAGCCTGCCTTGGCAGTGGGTGGAGGAAGCGCAGGAGGGGGAGGTGGACAGACAGGGACAAAGCATATCCTGGGCAAGGGGAGCAGCAGGAGTCAAGTCAAAACCAGGGTGGCTCCTGAGGGCAGTGAAAAGTAAGTGAGAAAGCAAGTTCACTGCAGAAGTGAAGAGGCAGAAAGAAGACAGCAAAGGATCGGGATGGAGGAATGGGCCAGGGCAGCTCACAAACGAGCTTGTTGGTCATGCTCAGGAATTTGAACCTCACCTTCCAGGTTGGGGTTGGCAAACTACAGCAGGCCAAACCCTGTGGGCTGCCTGCATTTACATGGCCCACAGCTAAGAACAGTTGTGAGGTTTTTAAACGGTTGAGGAAAATCAAAATAAGAATATTTTGTGATGTAGTATGAGAGTTGGATGAAATTTAAATTTCAGTTTCCAAAAGTAAAATGTTATTGGAACACAGCCACGTTCATTCATTCACACATTGTCTATGTTTGCTTTTATGCTACAGTGGTAGGGTAGTTGTAACATAGACCATATGGCCTGCAGAGCTTAAAATATTTACTATCGGACCTTTTACAGAAAAAGATTTGCTAAGCCCTGCTCTAGATGACTGGGAGCTACGAAGGGTAGGATTAGGCAAAGTGATGTCATTACCATCTTTATATTTTTACAAACACATTCAAGCTACTTGAGGAGAATGGACTGAAAGCAAAAAGGACTGGGAACAAGGAGATCCGTTAGCAGACTGTGACGAGTCTCAAGAAGTGACAGGATCAAAGCGGGATCCACAGGAAAAGACAATGAAGACAGGTATTAGGGAGGTTGTTATCAGCAAGATTTCATCATCTACTGGATTCAGGAGAGAAGAGATCAAGAATGGCTCTGGGTACCTGATTTGTACCCGTGGTGGTGGCCATGAGCATGACCACCATGAGAAACAGCACCACAGCAAGCAACCTGAGTCCTGGAGGCACCATACTCACTCCTTTACCTCTCACTTAATCCTTACTGCGGGGAACGAATAATTAACCTCACTCTACAGAGAAAACCAGCACTGAGGCTTAACCAAGTATTCTGAACGCTCCCAGCTAAACTGGTGTTTCAGTACCAAAGCAACCAGCAACCAGCAACCAGCAACCGTGGCCCAACAGGAAGTTAAAGGATGAGGTGGTGTTTACAGTGTACCTTTCATGGGCTATTTCTGTTACCCAGTGGACCGTCTGAAGCTAGCTGTGTGACCCACAACCAGATGAGGGATGCCCTGTGGCTCTTGCCTGACCTTTGCTTTGGCACTAGGAGTCTGTTGTGCTCTGTCACCAACTCAGGGAAAACCTGTTCTGGGGCATCCCTTAGTTCTTTAGATGGAATGTACAAATTCAATACACCATCACAAGTTCAAAGACTTTCACTTACAGATCCTGGGCAAAAACGGCACAATGAGCCAAGAGAACAGTCCTCCACTTCCCAGGTCACAAGAGGCATGAAGAGTCAGGCAGACAGAGAGAAAAGCGTGTGGCAACTAACAGTGTACAGAACAGAATGGCACACGGGTCACATTAACGTTGCGGGCAAATGCCGGATTGGTCTTTTTAAAGGAAGCAGTGGGAAAAGTGAAGAGCCCAGCTCTAAGTTCCTTGCCAGCGGCTTGAGCCATACAGGTATGATGCAGAACTGGACGTTGTCAAGGATGACTCGGCCCTGTTTCTGGCATGAGAAAGTCAAACTTGTCTTCTCACTACCTCAAGGTAACATGGCTAATTAGTTTCAAAGTTTATAACCTTGACTGCTCTAATGCATAGAGAAGAAAAGAACGTTTGGACCAGAAGATGAATTAAGTTTGGAAAGAAGAGCGAGAAGAGAACTGAGGGCAGAAACCCAAAGCTTGCCAACATTTAAGGAGGTGGCAGGAAAAAATAAACCTCATGGTCTCAATGTTCACGTGATGTGAAAACTTTCACAATATCAGTGAAGGTGGAATATTAATGAATATCAATGAAGTGAAATAGAAGAGTCAAAAAAAAGAACAAAATCCTGCTCACCATCCGTGATGCTCAGACTTTAGATCCCAATTCCTGTAATTTATTCTTTTATTATGACTATTGAGTAACTTTAATATCTCCAAGCCCATTTCAGGAAATACTTCTAAGATCAATCCACGAATCAAAGGTACTAAGAGATAAAAACACAGTGATGACCGACCTGAAACCATGGAACTAAGGTATCTTATTGGCCATGAAAACACTGAAAGGGGTTAGGTCACCATACATGCTCATGTTTCATAAGAACCACCAGCCTCTGTGTACAAGTATGTGTGTACTTAACAAATTTCTAGTTTTGTGATTATAAAAAACATTATTGAAAATTACAACTTCACATAACTTTTCATATATATTCACATAATATGTATAAATATGGAAGCATAATATTTTATTAATGTTACATTTGGAAAACTAGAAAAAATTAAAGAAAGTATAATCCCATTACTGTAAGAAAATCATTGCTAGATTTAGAGCCAGTCTTTTTTATAGGACACAGGATCAACCTCACCTTTAAAGAGACAGCACCACTCAGTTGAGCACGTGTTGTGCTGTACTGTGCTGCATGCTGGGCGTTCGCGCCTCATTTAATAACTGTGAAGTTCAGCCTGTTTTATGGAGGAAGACACTGATGCCTAGGCTGGTGAAGCGATTTGCTTATAGTCACTTATAAACCTAATAATGGATGAGGGTTAGAACTGGAATCTGATTAAGAGTCTATTAGATATAGCAGCATATCAGGATAGGGGATGGGAGAACAAGTTCAAATTCTAATTTTCTTTAACATATTAAAAACGTTTTCTCATGCCAGAAAAGTCATTTAAAACATAAATTCTTTTGCTGGGCACAGTGGCTCACACCTGTAATCCCAGCACTGTGGGAGGCTGAGGCAGGAGGATTGCTTGAGCTCAGTCTGAGCCTGAGTGAGACCCCAACTCATGAAAAAAATGGAAAACCCCAGCCAGGCGCCACAGGGAGCACCTATAATCCCAACAGCTTCAAAGGCTGAGGCTGCAGGACGCCCATAACCCAAGTTGAAAGTTGCAGTGAGCTACGATACCATGGCACTCTGCTCAGGGCATAAATAAATAAATTCTTTTAGCTACATAGCTCTCTACAATATATTTAACTAACCTTCTTTTAATGAACCCCTGTTTTCTACTTTTTACCCCTATACATTTAAAAAGGAAATAAAAGTAGGGGGGTATAGGCATACTTCAGATGGGTTCCAATCTCCCTCCATTATCCTCCCTTTGGAGTTCCCAGTATGTATCACCAACTTCACAATAGGGAGGAGGAAATGAGGTTACACCTGTGAAGCTTCCAACCTTATGTATCATAGAAGATAGATACTAGCTGTCTTTGCTATTAGTATTGTTTAAATGTCTTAAAAAGCATTCTTGCATATAAACATTTGTGTGCATCTTTCACTATTTTCTTGGCATATATTCCTAAAACTAAAACCAAAGGTTTTTCTTTTTTTGCAGTTTTTGCCTGGGGCCATGTTTTAACCCATCACCTCCAGTATATGGAGTTGGTATCCCGCTTTGGGCCACAGGCGTCACTCTCTTTTTTTTTGAGACAGCGTCTTGCTCTATAGCCTGGGCTAGAGTACAGTGGTACTCATTGTAACCTCAAACTCCACATCACAGCTCACTGCAACCTCAAACTCCTGAGCTCAAGCAATTCTCTTGCCTCAGCCTTCCAAGTAGTTTGGACTACAAGCACATGCCACCACATCTCAATCATCTTTTCTATTTTGAGTAGAGACAGGCATTTTGCTCTTGCTCAGGCTAGTCTCAAACTATTACCTCAAATGATCCTCCTGCCTTGGCCTCCCAGAGTGCTGAAATGACAAGTGTGAGCCACCAAACCCAGACTGAAAGAACAAGTGATCCCATCTCAGTATGGGCAAGGGACTTAAAGACAAACTTCTCTGAAGACAGACACACGGCCTACAAACACATGAAAAATGCTCATCATCCTAAATCATCAGAGAAACGCAAATCAAAACCACTTTGAATATCATCTAACTCTAGTAAGATTAGCCCACATCACAAAATCCCCAAACCAGAGATGTTGGTGTAGATGTGGAGAAAAGGAAACATTCTGTACTGCTGGTGGGAATGCAAACTAATATGTTCCTTTATGTTCCTTTTGGAAAGATGTTTGGAGATCACTTAGGGATCTAAAAAATAGGCCATTTGATCCTACAATTCCTCTACTAGGTATATATCCAGAAGACCAAAAATTACATTATAACAAAGATATTTGTACCAGAATGTTTATTACAGCCCCATTCATAATTGCTAAGTCATGGAAGAAGCCCAAGTGCCCATGGACCCATAAATGGATTAATAAATTATGGACTATGTACACCATGGAATATTATGCAGCCTTAAAAAAAGATGGAGACTCAAGAATGGAAGAAAAAGTATCCAATGTACTCAGCCCTACTATGAAACCAATTTATAAACACCACACTTTCATATAAAAGTTATAACCCAACTATAGCCCAAGAAGAAGGGGAAAGAAGAGAGGGAGAGAAGGGGAGGGGGATGAAAGGAGGGAGGGCAATTGGTGGGAACACACCTACGCTGTATTTTGCAAGAGTACAACTTAAATCTACTAAGTGTAGAATATAAATGTCTTACACAATAACTAAGAAAACGCAGTGAAGGCTGTGTAAACCAGTTTGATGGAAGTATTTCAAATTGCATATAAAACCAGCACATTGTATCCCATAATTGCATTAATTTACACAGCTATGATTTAATTTAAAATAAAAGATATTTAAGGTTTAATATTTACGGACAGTTTGCCCATCCCAAAGGCTATACTAATCTGTAAGTTTATTTTACTTGACAGATTAAAATAGTATGTTTATCATGTACAACATGTTTTGAAATATTTATACCTTATACATCACCAAATGGCTAAATCAAACTAATCAATATATGACTTGCCTGACATACTGTTTTCTTTTTTTCTTTTGTGTGTTCTTTTAAGAACACTTAAACTCTTAGCATTTTCAATAACACAATACATTGCTATTGGTATTAACTATAAACCATAATACTCCTCCTATCCAATTGAAATTTTTTATTTTTCACATCTCCCTAAACATCCTATCACCTCCCCTTCTCCCCTGGTACCCACCATTCTCCTGAGTTCATAATTTTGACATTCCACATATTAGTGAGATCATGCAGCATTTGTTTTTCTGTGTCTGGCTTAATATTTTACTTGACCTAATGTCCCGCAGCTTCATCCATGTTGTCACAAATGATAGGGTTTCCTTCCTAATTAAGGCGGAATAGCATTCTGTACTGCATTTTCTTGATCTGTTCATCCACTGAGGGGCACTTAGTTTGACTCTGTATCTTGGCTATTGTGAATAACACTGCAATCAACATGGGAGGTACAGTATCTCTCTCTATAAGATAGTTATTTCAATTCCTCTGGATATATACCCAGGAGTGGGATTGCTGGGTCATATGGTGGTGGTATTTTTAATGTTTTGAGAAACCTCCCTATTATTTTTCCAGTATGACTGTACTAATTTAAACTCTCACCAACAATATAAAGTTTCCCTTTTCTCCATATCCAAACCCTTTTACTTTCATCTTTTTGATAATGGCCATTCTAACCGGTGTGAGATATTATTTCATTGTGGCTTTAACTTACATTTCCCTGACGTATTACTGATGTTGAGCATTTTTTCATACAGATGCATCTGGTGATAGTCTGTATATCTTCTTTTGAGAAACATCTATTCAGATGCCTTGTCAATTTTTTAATCAGGTTGTTTTTTTACGGATGACCTGTTTGGGGGTTCCTATATATTTTGGTTATTAACCTCTCATCAGATCTATAGTTTGCAAATATTTTCTCTCATTCTGTAGGTTATCTTTTCACTCCTTGGACTGTTTCCCTGGCCATGCACAAGTTTTTTAGGTTGCTGTAACCTCATTTGCCTATGTTTGCTTTTGTTGCCTGAGCTTTGGGGTTCAAGGATATACTACTTTAAAAGACAGGCAGAACTGTATGAAAGTACACATTTCATGACACTCTCAGTGCTATTAAGGAAAAAACTATCAATTTTTTAAAGTGTCAAAGGAATTTTCTTAGATGACTCTTTTTTCATGTTTATTGTTAGAAATAGACTTTTAATGTACCTTTGTCCCTATTTCCCTTTGGGCCTACCTACATTATAATCTCAAAATACCCAATGAAATCTGTGCCTAAAAGCTGACCATCTATTTACCTTGCAACCATCTGGGTTAAGCAGAATTTGATTCCAGGCAGACAGAGGAAATGCACTCACACTCACACACAAACGGTGCATTCTTAGGGTTCAAAGTGTCTCAGAGGCATTTACCTCATTGAAGAACCATGATTAGACAGCTTCACTGCCTGGGTTTTTCCCCTATGTAACATGCTGAAGAATGCTAAGTGATAGCACATGTTCGAGATGGTCATAAAAATGTGCCCAGCGAGTCACAGAACATTATTTGAAACTCAGACTACTGTTTAGTCTGGCAGCTTTTGTGCTCTCTAATTATATGGCTGAGGCTGCATCTGTACAGCAAACTCTGTAATACATTCTGACAAATAACTTTCACCACCTAAAATCAGAAGGGTCTTGATACAAAAGAAGACTTGATGCTGAGACATGACAAATGAATTGAGAGTCTGTGTTTTGTGCCTCATGTGACAATCCATTTAGGTGGGCCTCACATTGCTCTATCTAGTTGACTGACAATGGCAGGCGTATGCAACACAGTCACAACAATACATGATTTTATCAAGAGTAGATTAAAAAAAATTGCAGTCCAAATACTGTGTTAATTCTAAAATGGTAAATTACATTGGTAAATCACCAAACTAAAATGCAAACATCAAAAGAGAACTGTAATGTTAAAACTTGCCAAATAATGTGAAGGGATTCTTTCAGACTTGAGAAGGTACAATGATCAGATCAAGAGACCTTGTTTAACTATTATTTCTACAGTTAGGGAGCCATTCATTGATGGTTTTGCTGCTTATAAAAATCAAATAAAGCAGTTACTAAATTGACTATCTGATACATAGAAAGACCCACTAACCCTATAAATGCAGAATATAAGGTCATAAAAAAGCTTCATTGTAAGACAATGTTTTGTCACTATCTTCATTGCTGCACATTCTAACACCATCAGAAACAAAGTACAATAACCAAAAGACATTAGCTGATGAGTCAAAAATCAAAGAAGCCAACTGAAAAAGTTAGAACCTCTCATCTCAGCAAACCAAGATAACTAAGTGTATCTATCAAAATAAGTAATTCCTACATTAATATTCTGATCCAAGGCAACTGTCACCTTTATACACTTCTAATAAACCAGTAAAAGGAAAGGTGTTAATCTGATGTTAAATAAACAAGTAATTTAAAGACTAGCCCTTCTAACTCCTGAGTATAATGATACCTATGGTGGCTAAATGAAGAAATAGAAATTAGTTTATTATGGTAAAGGATGAGGTAGATTGCTTGGATACCAGACCTATGTGTGTATAAGAAACCAAGCATTCCACTGAAGGATGTCAGTGTTTGGATGGCTAACGGCCTATGAAAGCTTGTGAAGATTTGCGTTTTACTAATTACCACCATGATCATCATCATCATCTCAGAGACACTGACATCCTTATCCTAGAACCGTGCAAATGAAAAGTCCCATTTCTACTGGCACACAGGACACTTACAGCTCTCACTTTCTCTCTAGACCAGTTGGAAAAGTGCGCTGTAGACTCATATATTCAAAACTTTATGCAAAAGCCCTGTATGAAGGTTGCTTGTTTGCTTTATATGTAATACATCTAAGTCTTTTCTTTTTTCAAACAAAGTCTCACTTTGTTGCCCAGGCTAGAGTGTTGTGGCATTAGCCTATTTCACAGCAACCTCAAATTCCTGGGTTCAAACGATCCTTCTGCCTTGGCCTCCTGAGTAGCTGGGACTATAGGCACCTGCCACGATGCCTGGCTAATTTTTCTGTTTTTAGTACAGACAGGGTCTTGCTCTTACTCAGACCATTCTGGAACTCCTGAGCTCAAGGGATCCTCCTACCTCAGCCTCCCAGAGTGCTAGAATTACAGGCACGAGCCATGCCCAGCTCTCAACTGACTCAGTTCTTGATAATGACTGATATTTTGAGGAGCCTGCCACTGAACTAAGCCCAATGCATAACTGGTCAGGAGACTTAGGGTTTAGCTCTGGAGTTTGCATCAAACCCTAAAAACCCAGGCTAAACCTAGCATGTGAGCACAACTATTTTCACAATTATTTTATATCATTTGCACAATGGTCACAGAGCTGGTAGAACAGTCTCTGGTTTTGTCTGCTGGCCCAGAAGCCTAGGGCTCTTTCTAAAGAAGAGCTTAGAAGATGACCAGCGTCTTGTGGGCTACTGTCCACCCCTCCAGAGCTCTGTCAAACTTCACTAAGAAAGACATGGAGAATTATAGGTCCAAAGTATGTCCCAAATGCATGTCTGAGCAAATAATGAGAAGGTGACAAGCTATGGCCAAGGCACAGTGTACCTAAGGCTTAACGGACATTCCAGCAAGTAGCCTGGATGACACCCACTGTAAGCAAGAATTCAAGGAGAAAATGGAAGAATGATCCAACAAATACAATCCTTAAGTCATAGAAGCTACTGCCCATAAATCCTAACACCCGCCTCTGCGAAAAGTTCCATATTAGACTGAGAGGCTCATACAGATGAGTCCCTCTGCCTAGTGTGAAAGATGTAAAATTAAATAGTGAGCTCTGTACATGCTTAAATGATTTCTTAGCGAAGTATCTCAAGAACAGAAGAAAAAGTATCCAATGTACTCAGCCCTACTATGAAACTAATTTTCCTATGAAAGCTATAACCCAATTTTAGCCCAGGAATATGGGAAGAGGGAAAAGGGAGGGGAGAGGGAAGGGAGGAGAGGGGGGAGGGTGATTGGTGGGATCACACCTATGGTTCATCCTATAAGGGTACATGTGAATCTCTCTAAGTATAGAATATAAATGTTTTTCACAGGAATGGAAGAAAAAGTATCCAATGTACACACCCCTATTATGAAATTAATTTAAACCTTTTTATATGAAAGCTATAACCTAATAACAACCTAAGGATACGGGGAGGGGGGAGGGAGGGGGGAGTGGGTGGAGTGAGAAGGAATCGAGGGTTCACTTCTGTGGTTCATCCTACAAGGGTACAAGTGAATCTTTCTATGAGTAGAATATGAATGTTTTAACACAATCACTAAGAAAGTTATATGAAGGCTATGTTAACCAGTTTGATGGAAGTGTCTCAGATTGTGTGTGAAAACACCACACTGTACCCCCGAAGTGCATCAATGTACACAGTTACCATTCAATAAAAAAAAAAAAGAATATAAATGTTTTAACACAATAACTAAGAAAAAGACATGAAGGCTATGTTAACCAGTTGGATGAAAGTATTTCAAATTGTATATAGAAACAGTACACTGAACCTCATGATAGTATTAATGTACACTGCTATGACTTAATTAAAAACAAGATTTATTAGAAA
>CAUYQV010015629.1:0-11644 GCA_963574575.1 Galagoides demidoff | reverse complement strand
CAACATTTTCTTGTTTCCACTAAAGATGAGTTCCTTGCTTTGTGTTACTGCAATATCAAATTAAAGAAATTTAGTGCCCATCACCATTATAACATTCATAAGGACCACACATATTTTAAATTGGAGGGAGAGGCATGACAGATTTTATGGCAGAAATTAAAAGATGGAAAGGAAAAGCAAAGACTTTTTTTTAAGCGAGGATAAGAACTAGTGTCACTGAAGCAACTCATAAAATAGGTATATATTCAGGAAGAAAGGGAAACCAGTCAGTGATTTATAAATTGTGAAGGAATGCATTGTCTAAGTTGTATGACGCTTAGACCCAGACAGCATTTCGAAGTACAATTAACTTCCTCTTTCAAGGAGAACCATAACTGGTTGGCAGTGTGAATTAGCCCTCAACTTCACAGAACTTCATGCAATACTTCAAAAGGAAAATATATATTATTCAATCACTTTGGATGGATGAATCAATTTTTATTACTGAGTCAGTGAGATATCTTCAACGTAGGAACAATTATGTTGAAGATAACTGTGGTGACGTTGGACTGAATTTGGTAGGTTTAGTGAGTGTGTACCCAGATGGTGAACCTTCCGTAACAGGAAACGTGAAGGTTTATTGACAGATCCAGATGCGCTCATTTTTTTTCATTGTATCTTGCATCAGCAAAATAACTGTGCTAAAGCTACTATTTCAGGTGACACTTTGCAACAAGTTGTAAGTATTGTTAACTATATTCATGCAAATGGAACAGTGGGTCTTTAGCTTACCAACACGCTCAAGTTGAACAGCGAGGGATGTAGTGTGGATTTGCCCTGTCATTCTAAAGTGAGTTGGCTATCGCAGGGACACGTGTTAGCCAGACTTCTGTCTCTGCAAGAACAGATAATTAAATTTTATTAAGAACAGACTCAGCAATATGAATTATTAAAAGATTTCTATAAGAATGGAGCATTCCTGTGTGATATCATGTCAGATCAAAATGGCTTAAATATTTCTTTTGTTGTTGTTGTTGTTGCAGTTTGGCCAGGGCCAGGTTTCAACCCTCTGTCTTCAGTATATTGGGCCAGTGCCCTACTCACTGAGTCACAGGCGCTGCCCATGACTCGAATATTTCCTTGCAAGGAAAAACTAAGTCTACATATGACATGTGGCAAAAAAATCTAAGCATTTTTTTTAAAGCTACCATTTTTTCAAAATACTTTTTCAAGAAATTAAAATTTTATGTAAACATTTTCCCAAGTTAGCAAAGGTCATTAATGAGCAAAATAATAAATGTCAACCACTTGAACACAGCTGTTAAGACCTATTAAGTGGAGAACATGACAATAGGTTTACTATATCACCTAGCTGATAATCACCAAGGCACCTAAAGAACCACAGATGGAATTGACTAAGTTCTTAGTAGATGACATTTTAAAGTCATTATTTGATGCTAAGAAAGATCTGATTGAAATATGAAAAAATGCAGAATACATACCATGCCTTTGGCAACATGCTCCCCAAAATACTTTCTTCCTTTTCAACCAGTTATTGTTGTGAATCCAAAGTCTCCAGCCTAACCCAAATCATGATGCCTTTAAGGTCAAAAATGACTGATCCCTATGTAGAGGTCAACTGAAACAGCGGATCTCCATGCTGCAACCCAATATCCAAATGCTTTGCAACAAATGCCAGGCACGACAAGGTCATTAAATGTTAGTTAATATTAAGACTAACAAATAGTTTTCATTTTTTAAATTATTAAGTATATAGTAGTTAATTGTACATTAGTTAAATTATACAGTTAATTGTACATTGTATGTTAGTTAATTGTAGTAGTTAAATGTACATTACAAAATCATGTATATTTTTAAGTATATCTAATTTAAGTTTCTTTTTTTTTTTTTTGCAGTTTTTGGCCGGGGCTGGGTTTGAACCCACCACCTCCGGCATATGGGGCTGGCACCCTACTCTTTTGAGCCATAGATGCTGCCCTAATTTAAGTTTCTTAAATGCTGCCTTATTTGATTATAGCTAAATTAATGCAGCCTTCCAAAATGAAAAGTTTTCCCACCCCTGACCAAATGTGTCAACACCTGATTTTGAACTTCCAGCCTCCATAATTAGGAGAGAATACATTTGTGTCATTCTAAGCCACTTAGTTTGTGATAATTTGTTGTGGCGGCCACTGGGAACTACTACAGTATCAATCTCAATTAATAGGGAGACTTTCTTCTAAGGCATGAGTTAGTTAGAGTCAAGGCACCCTCTTTGACAATGGATCTATTTGCTTCTGTAAAGCAGAGCAGCAAGATCATCACACCACTACCCATGCCTAATCCATGCCCTGTGTGGATGGGAAGGACTGTTTTCCCTGGGACCACCCCTCTTGGGACAATGGTATGACAAGTAGTGGCACACATACGGCCAAATTCATCAATTAGGGTTGGACACCACAGATTTTGCAGACCAACCTGTGCCGTACTGCCATTTGTGCCCCTGCTTTACAGGTGTAAATTGCTCTTTGAACAACCATGACATATATTTTGTACTCACCTGACACCCCATTGTCCCTGCCATGAACTTTCAGAGAGAGGATGCTTAGTGGGGTGTGGATGATATGAAGGAATTCCCCAGTGCTCAGCAGTCAAGCTGCAGGGAGGAAGGTGCTTTCAGTGGGAAAGCAATCAAGAGGTTGAACTTATGTGCTAAACCCCCTAGTGGCCCCCTTAGGAAACTGGGGTGAAAGACAAAAGCCAGATCCAGAGAGGAGCATTGTCTGTTCTTGCTTTTTGGGCCCCACTTCTGCTTTCCCCAGGTCCTCAGACCTGTCTTTAATTATGGTCCCCAGCCTGGCTTTGTCTCTAAGCCTCTGCTGAGACCCACTCCTTTTATACTTTTTCTGTCCTCATAACCCCTTTCCCTCTTTTTTCAAATCCTCACCTCCAAATTAAATTGAGATGTAAAATCTGATTGAGAAGTGGCCTTTTCCTGACCTTGGAAGGGTTGTCTGGTCCTCACTTGTTGAGGCCCAGTCTTGGCACCCCACCCTCCCAGAGAGCTCATTAGCAGTCCTGCCATCTGCACAGACTCCCGGCCAGGGTCTCCTGAGAGGCTCTTGTTGAGCTCCTGCACGCTCACTGCCTGCCTTGGTTCCTTGTCCAGCTCTTCACTGGCCATCACTTCATCCTGTCCCTGCTCTCCAACCTTCCTGAATGGCTAGAAACCTGGGGTAACAACACCACTCTCTTGGTCTGGTGTGCTGGTGGCTGCTTGGAGGAAAGTCCTAACACTGACCAACTCCAGAAATGGAGCTGGGGAGCTTGGGGCCCTTGAACAATTAATGAGCCGATCTTGTCTGCTCCAGGGCCAGCACTTAAGGCCAATCAGGTCTCTTCAGACCATCTCCAACCCTAGTGGAGGAATCTCTGTGCAGACATGGGTTCCCTGTCCCCAGGCCAACAATATGTTTTTAGCCATCCTTCTTCCACGTTGCCAAAGCATTCCCAAAATATAATAAGCACTTCAGTATTGAAAGTGGTGGAAAAGACTGATGAGGAAAAGATGGAAACTGGTTCAGGTACTGATCTATAGTGCTGAGGAACTTAGTGGGTGGTGCTTACTGTGATCATATTGAGTAATGAATAGGAGAAGTTAATCATTAGTTAATACCCCACTGGAAATAAAGAGATAAACCTTAGCAGCTGTGGCAAATTCCACTATTCAATAAGAAATGTTAACAAAGATATGGAAGTGTGGTTTGAGAACATCAAAAGGGAGTGCACATTGACCTTGGCCCACTTCCCTTTATGTGAGTGATGGTAAATGAGGGTGATGCTGAGTGAAGTCGGAAGGGAGCTGGAGGAACCGTGTGTCAGCAGGTGCGCTCTGCTTATCCCACAGAAACTCCAAACAATGGGCACTTAAGGAAGGCAAGCATCCAACAACCTTTCAAAGTAAGAATTCAGTATTAGAAAAGATTTAGAATTGAAGCTGGGTGTGGTGGCTCACGCCTGTAATTCTAGCACTCTGAGAGGTGGAGGTGGATGGATTGCAGGAGTTTGAGACCAACCTGAGTAGGAGTGAAATCCTGTCTCTACTAAAGATAGAAAAACTAGCTGGGCATTGTGGCGGGCACCTATAGTCCCAGCTACTCTGGAGGCTGAGGCAACATGATTGCTCAGCCCAAGAATTTGAGGTTGCTATGAACTATGATGCCATGGTGCTCTACCCAGAGTGACAGAGTGAGACTCCATCTCAAAAAAAAAAAGATATAAATTGTTAGAAAATCATCAGAGAAAGAATGCGATGAGTAAGTTTATATTAATAAATCTGAGAAGATCAGTAGAAGAGTTCAGAGAAAGAAAAGCTTTCTTTAGCTCCATCAATCCAAATTTAGGAACCAAATACACTTGTTTGAGAAACTTGGCTATGAGTCCCTGGAAGGGAGGTTTCTTATTGGGAAGTGAGAAGCCTTTATAATGGAGATATCTTACCTGGGCTTAGTGCTTATGAGCTCATTTACAAATCTCAGAATTGGCTAGCTTACCTTTACGCCAGATAGGTAGGGAGCTCTTGTTCCGCTCAATAATGGGAATTTGCTTGAGGCACTAAAATTGAAGGGAAGGATGCAATACTATAATGGGAAATCAGCAAAGGAGGCACAGGCTTGAGAGCAAGAAGGTGAACACATGTCAGAGAAACTAGTCTAAAGAAAATCCCTAGTAAATAGAGAAAGACAAACTTTTTCCACAAAACACTGGTATAGAGAAAAGTGGTAGAAAAATTTCTAGCTAATTGCTTTGTAAAATTTATAGAATCTTAAAAAAATCAGCCCATTTAACCTACAAATTCTATTTTTCCCAGAATCTATCCTAAATATAATTTGAACAGTTGAGTACAAATAATAAAGATAAATATTATGTGAACATGTATTTCACAGGAATGTTTTAATAAAAATCACCATGAGTAAAAGGGACTAGAAAGCATAATGTTTATATAAATAAGCATTGATGGTATTAAAAAATTAACACTGGTGGATGTTCTTAAGTGGTGTGTCCTTAATTGGGGACTTGAAACATTTAGAGTTGGTTCTATTTAATACTGCCCCAAATTACATCAACCCAGGATAAAGCATGGTCAGGTTTTCTATAGGTTGGTACAAAAGTAATTGTGATTTTGGGCCATGAATTTTAAATCATTATAGCTAGACTCAAAAGGGTACATTACAAGCAACCCACTGCTGCCAATGAGAACTAAGTTTGTTTCTTATTGTAGTGTGAAAATCTGTGCTTCAGGATTTGACAAACTCTTGGAAAGAATTTTCTACATCCCGCTGATTATGAAAGTGTTTTCCTGTCAAAAGCTATGAGGATGCTTGAAGCACTGGGAGTCTGAGGCAGGGCGGAGAAGCAGAGGTGAACTCTGTCCCGTAACTCTGTGCAGGCATTGCCCAGGCAGTCTGAGACAATCTAAAGTTAAATACAGAGCTACTGATTACAACCCCCACTGCAGCAGACGTTCCTACTATCTACATGTCCTTCAGAGCCTATGTATTAACCTGGTAACTTCCGTGACCTTCTGTTGTGTTTGAGGACAGGTGGCCATGCACCAAGGGCATGTGCCAACCTGATCTTTCCTGAATTGCGAGATTTTCATGTGCACCCAAGCCCAAAGACTGTACAAAAGGAAGGGCAGAAATTGAGTTGGGGGGGCTCGGTTTTGGGGACACTAGCCTATTCATGAGTCTCCCAGCTGGTGAATAAAGCCACTTCCTTTTCCAGCTGGTACCTGAGAGTCTTTTTATCTGTGTTGGCTCCTGTTACAGTTAGTGGCGAGGGGTCATGTGAATGTGGCAGATGAGGCAAAACTTAATAGTCCAATTTGTTCAACCTTTGAAGCGTTGGTTGTGCTATGTGCAGTCCGGCTTTGTTGTGGGTAAGAATCAGGCCATTTTTGGTGCCTCTCATCAATTTGCTGAGCAGACTTATCAGATGTAATAGTTTCACTGGGTTCAAAAAGATACAGTGGATCAGACTAGTAGCAGATCACCAAACGGTGACCAGGAGCTTTTTTAATGCAAGTTTGGCTTTGGGACGGGCTTCGGAGGTTACTGTTGGTCCAACCACTGAGCTGGTTGTCACCAGTTGTAGTAGGAAATCCACTTTTCATTACACATCACAATCTGATCAAGAAATGGTTTGTTGTTGTGTAGGATAAGAGAAGACGACACTTGAAAATGATAATTGCATTGATGTTCGGTCGGCTCATGTGGCACCCAGTTATTGAGCTTGTCACCTTTCCATTCTGTTTCAAATGCTGAACAACCACAGAGCGGTCAACGTGAGCTCTGCAGCAGCTTCTCTTGTGGTTGTCAGAGGATCAGAGCCTCAGGGACTACTCTCAATTGATCGTTTTCAACTTCCAATAGCCGGACACCATGCTCCTCATCTTCAAGGCTCTCATATCCTTTGAAAACTTCTTGATCCACTGCTGCACTGCTTGTTTATTAGTAGTTTCTGGGCCAAATGTGTCATTGATGCTGCAAGTTTTCTCTGCTGCTTTATGATCCATTTTGAACTGGAATAAGAAAATCTCTCAAATTTGCTTTTTGTCTAACATCATTTCCAAAGTCCAAAACAAATATAAAATAAACATCAAATAACAAAACATTAGCAAAAAACATAAAATGAGAAATGCACATTAAAATGATGTATAACATAACCACATTTATTTAACAATGTATTCCAGTATCAAACGGCAAATTTCAGCAGTGCAAAAACTGCAATTACTTTTGTGCTAATCTAACGCATTTCTCAGCTCCCGGTTTTACTATTCATGAAGCAAACGATATGTAAATTAATTAGGGTTCAATAAGAAAAAAGGAACCAGTAGGAGATGTATGTCATCAGATTGATTGCAAAAGAATTGTCTTATTCAATTGTGGGGCTATTCAAACAAGTCCAAAAATCTATAGGGCAAGCTGTCAAGAAGGATAGGCTGGAGCTTTGGGTGAGAATTGAAGTGGGTGCCCACAGCGGAATTTCTTCTCTTTTGAGGAAGCCTCAGCTTTGCTCTTAAAGCCTTTGGGCACATCAGATCTGGCCCACGCAGGTATTCTAAGTCAAGCTTTCTTATCTGAAGTCAACTGATGATGGACTTTCATTACATCTACAAATTACCTTCCCAGAACATCCAGATTAGTGTTTGATCACATAATTGAGGCTTTAGCCTAATCAGGTTGATAAGTAAAACTGAATATCATAGTTCCCACCAGAAATGGTACCTCTGGAACTCACAGAAGATAACCTCTTCACCATTCTGTCATATCTTGGTACCACTGAAGAGAAAATTGGGAATCTGAGAGATTGTAAAAGACAGTGCTGGTGGCTTAGGGATCAGAAGATGAGCTTCAGTGATCCCTGTTTCTGGTATTCACACTCTTCTAGGCCTCTTCTCTTTAGTATGGGTGTCATAGTCTAGTGGCTACATCTACCCACTGGTGGGTTGCCTGGAAGGCAGTGGGGCTGTCATGTTGTCAGGAAAGATTTATTTCTGCTAGCTGATTTGTTCTAAAATCTTGCTCTCTTTGCTAGCTTTGAAGAAAAAGCTACCACAAATCCTAAGGCTATGAGGAAATAAAGCCCACTAACAACTTGAGTAGCTGGAGGCTACACCCATCCCTAGTGACGTCTCCAGTGAGGATCCAACTCTGACGGCTGGATTGCTGCTTAGCTGATGCCATGTCTGGGACTTCTGATTTACAGGAACTGTGACATAACATATGTGTGTTGTTTTAGGCCATTAAGTTGTGAGAATCTGTTATATGATACAGAAAAAGAAAACTAATACAGTGGGATTTGACTCCATCCAGGCTGGCCATGTTTGGGCTTTCTCTACCAAGCTAGACTGTACCAGATAGAGCCCAGCTGCACTGTAGTGCATCAGGTGCTCAGGGTCACACAGATGGCCAAGGACACAGACCCTGTTACCAGCGGAATGCCAAATTGGAAATATTCTTTCACTGAAAATTTGAGCAAACTAACTGAGGGATTGGTGATGAAACTAAAAAAGAGAGTTAAAGTGATTCTGTAGAAGCGGCTGCTGTGAATGGTGCTAAAGATGACCAGAAGGCAAAGGAGGCAGAGAGAGATCAAGATAAATGATCTTGTTCCACTGCATAGGGACCTTTGGAAAATGAGAAAAGGATAGTTTTTATGGACTAGAGGGAGATAAGTTAGATTAAATCAGGGAGAAAATGATGAGGTGTTCAGTTTAATGTCCGTGAGAAAGCAGACGTTGGAAGTTGCAGGAAACTGATACCAGAAACCTAATACGGCTTTTACTTATAAATCATAATTTTCATCAAATAGCATATTAGAAATACCATGGCAGTTGTGATTACATAAATTCTTTTCGTTTAGCTTAAGCCAATGGAAAAACCACACCATTTTGTGAAAGAAAATGACCAATTCTTCATGAGGAACTCCAATAAATGAGAGCAAAGGTTGTTCATTTTTTCCTCATTTGTAAATTCGCAGAATTAGATGGGGAATGTCACAGCAGAAATATTGGGTTAGGGAGCTGGAAATACCTGACAGTTCGGTCCCACAGGGGCCCTTTTCTTGCCATTTATCATAGACACACTGTCATTATTCAGCAGGGATGTAAGAAGAGATCTAATGTGCAGCGTCTGGACATGGGGTGTGGAAACTACCACTCTCAGGACCAGGAAAACTACTGGGAGACTAAGGGAACTACTGATACAAACTCAGAAAGACTACGGGCATTTTAAAAAAATTGTTATCTCAGGCTGGGCGTGGTGGCTCATGCATGTAATCCCAGCACTTTGGGAGGCCAAGGCAGGTGGATCTGCTGAGCTCAGGGGTTTGAGATTGGCCTGAGCAAGAGTGAGAACCCCTCTCTACTAAAAATAGAAAAACTAGCTGGGCATCATGGTGGGAGCCTATAGTCCCACCGATTCAGAATGTTGAGGCAAGAGAATCACTTGAGCCCAGGAGTTTGAGGTTGCTATGAGCTAAGATGATACCACAATACTGTACCACAGTGACAGTAAGACTCTGTCTCAAAAAAAAAAAATTGTTATCTTGATGTCAGTGACAAAACAATGAGGGGATTTACCTTTTAAACTGTTTTCTAATAACTTCTTTTTGACATGGGCTAAAATTTATCTAAAGAACATTTTATTTAAAAATCATCCTGATGGGAGGTTTGGTGGAAGATGGCCGACTGGAGCAGGCTTTCAACAGAAGCTCCCATTCAGAGGGAGAGATAATGACCAGAAAGAACCCAATAAAGCTAAAGGTCGGGAGCTGAGCTGAGAGAGAAGATTGATAGCTGCATGTCATCCCTGCTGAGGCAAGCTGTAACTCTAAGGAAGCAAATTTCAGACACAAAACCCAACCTAAAGAGGGTGAGAGTCCATCCTCTCCCCCAAGAGAGTGACTTGCTGTGTGATCCTTACAAGCAAGCAGTGAATAGAAGACCTCTTGTCTCACCCCACAGGACAGAGTGGCTGAAGGCTGGGACTTCCTCTCCAGAGACACCCCGCTTTGAGCCTGGGCAGTCTCTTGCCCAGCATAAAAGTTGAACAACTACTTTCCCTGCCATTTTGAACTCCCAGTCCACCCTTCCACCCTCACCTGGGAGTCTGTAAGCCCACCTCTTGCAGAGACTTGAGTATCTGTGGCTTCTTGCTAGGGTTGGGCATCACATGGGCCACAGCACAGCTGTGCCAAAACTGTGACTTAAGTATAAGAGGAGAGAGGTGCAGGAGGGAGGATGACTTGCCTGACAGCAGGAAAATGTGTATCAGCAGCATGCGGAGGCATTGGAAGCTGCTTCAGTGGGCAGAGGCACCTGCCACACAGCAGGAGTGATAGTAGAGCAATCCCACCAGGGTCAAATTTCAGAGAGACACCTCCCCAATTCTATGGATAGCCAGAGGGAGCCAGGCCTCACCCTGCAGGGGTACCAGAGGAGCAGTGTGGCTGGGGCTGATTCGTGCTATCTGAGGGAGAAAAACATTTACTGCATTGTTAACCCCTGGCTTGGAAAAAACTCAGGTGGAACATTCCCCAGTTTCCACTGAGCACTAGAGGGAATCAGGCTTCACCTCCCCCAGCTGGCTGGTGGCAAAGTGTGGTGGCCATGCTGAGGAGGCACTGACTCCCCTTTGACTCTGGCAGGCATAAATCCCTGGTGCATTTGCTCATTGGAGGGATCTGGGCCACAGCCCTGTGGGATTACTAGTGACTGGGTGTGGCAGAGGTGAAAGGTGGGGAAGGAAGCACTAGACCTCCTGGAACTAACTTTAGCTGGGTGGGCCTTTCTGACTCCAGGGAGCATTGGAGCAAGTCACACTTCAGTGGCCAGTGGTTACCTGCTGTCTAGTTGCTGGAGTCCTTCTGAACTTTCCCACTTGATCAGCATCTATGCTGACCAGCACAATTGGTTTGGAACTCTTGACCTGGGCTGGGCACCAGGGGACCACCTTGGCTGTGTTGTAGTGGGAGGGTCTTATTCTCCTCTTCCAAGTGTTGCCCATGGGGGGTGGGCTGTCTTAGTTCCTTTTATTTCTCCCTAGCTGAGATTTCAGCCCAAAGCCACTGATTCACTAGGATTGGATAGAAACTAGTTGAATACAAGACAGAGCCACCTAGGCCCATCACACCAAGGAGGTCCCCAGAGTCTCAGGCTGCAGTACTGAATGGGACTTTTGCAAAGCTGTAGGGGAAAAACCAGATTCACCAGTCCCAGCTCTTTGGTAAAGGGCTGGTTAACTACAACTCACAAAGCCCTCAATCCAATTTCACCTTACCAGCTTCTCTAGCCAAATTGTGAAAAATAATCATGGGACAGAATCAGTGAAAAAACTAGCAACATGAATAATCAGAGTAGATCAACTCCCCCAAGGAATGACAAAGGAGACACATCAGAAGATGCCATTCATAAACAAATGGCCAAAATGTCAGAAATTGAGTTCAGAATATGGATGGCAAATATGATTACTAGAATGGAAGTAAAGTTAGAATTAGAAATTCAAGGAGTAGTTCAAAAGTTGTCTCAAGAAATCAATGACTACAAAGACAAAATCTTGAAGGATTTGGACACAATGAGGCAAGAAATTGCAGTCCTCCAAGAACTGAGAAATACAGTACAATCTCAGTAACAGAATGAAGCAGGCAGAAGAAAGGATTTCTAACATGGAAGACAAAGTTTTTGAACACTGCCAAACACTCAAAGAGGAAGAGAAGTGGAGAGCAAAAACGAATCATTCCCTGAGAGAGTTGTGGGACCACTCCAAAAGAACAAACATTCGCCTTATGGGAATTCCTGAAGGAAAAGAGGATGGTCCTAAAGACACTGATGCTCTACTCTAAGATATAATGGAGGATAATTTCCAAAGCATGACAAGAGATACTGTAATTAAGAGAGCAGATAGTTTCAGAACCCCAGCACAACTCAATTCAAATAAAGCATCTCCTAGACACATTGTAATTAACTTTGGCAAAGTTAATTACATTGTGTCTAGGGATGCTTTATTTGGATTGATTTTTGCTTGAGTTCTGAAACTGCCTACTATCTGAATTTCTGTATCTCTTGCCGTGCTTGGGAAAGTGTCCTCCATAATATCTTTGA